>APFE030164255.1:86924-128843 GCA_000404065.3 Pinus taeda | reverse complement strand
GTTATGTAACCAGCTCAAGAAAAGATAGAAAAGACAGATCAACGCCTTAGAATTCAGTCTCTTTGAGGGGGCAACTTCCTTTACATTACATAAATGAACAATTCTTAGATGATACAAATGAAAATACCTCATTTCTATATATAGGAGTCTAAGGGGTCATAACATAATCAGAGCCGACATAACAATATAATGTAAGGGCATAATAATAACAATAGTGGGCTTCTATGGGGCACAATAGTAACAATATGAGCACTACATGGGTACATCAATATAATAAGTGGGTTGTACTAATAACAATAAGGGGTTACACTAGTAGTATAGGGGCCTAACAGATTTGGTCATTAATTAGATCAAAAATCATGCAGAAGATCAAGCTCCGAATTTCTAAAAAAAAATCAATTCTCTGAGTTATTTTCTGCATTTTCATTGACTTAAGCCTCTTCTAATTGCAGATTCGCTCATCAATAAAATCCTTGGCCAGTTAAAGCATCCCAGGCATCAATAGAGAGTTTATATTTTATTTTCAATGACTTATTTAAATAGAATTTGATTAGATTTGTCGTAAATGCCAGAAATGATATTTTGTTTTATTGATTGCATTTTAATTTATTTTGATTTCTTCTTGCAGGAAAACAGTAGAAAAGATTTGGAGAAAAAGATCTCAATCAATGAGAATGCTCCAGCAATTAAAAGATTGGAATTTTGAGCAAATAAAAGTGATTGGGCAGTTTTCCTTCAACAAACTTTCATTTCAAGAATTCCTTTGTAAATATTATAAATAGCAGATTGCATAATGTAATTAAGGGCGGCTCTCCTCTGCAATTCTGAAATTCTAAAAGAACTTTTGTAATAGGGATTTAGAGTTGTAGGTGGGAGGAGTGGAATCTCAGATCTGAAGATTATTGAGGTTTTTCTTTTACATCTTGAGTTATGTATAATGGACAGAGTTTGCACTATTGTAGCTCTGTTTTTGAAAGCAGAAGCCCAGGCATTGTAAAGGACTATTAGAGACCGGAGCTGGAGAAATGGATTTAATAAACTGGTATTTCGAATACTATTGTTTTAAATGTTGGTTTCATTTTATGATAACAGGAATGGTGTCAATTTGCTTACATATTTGTGCACTTTTGTCGGTATGGGTAATTTGCTTCTATTTTATGTCGTTATTTATCTTTGCTCTTATGGGCCGAACTCTGATTTCTAAGTAACTATTTACTCACAAATCTGTCTTTTAATATTGGATGAATAGATAGTGATATGTTGTGAACTTCTTCCGCATATTATTGTTTAATTATTCAAGTTACTGATTAAATGACCAATACCATTTTGTGAACTACTTCTTGAGTGTTGTTGATTGATTATTTCAGTTAAAGGATCTCAATAAGATGTGTTTGGTATCCATAATGTCAGTTAATTGAAATATTTCATTAACTTGATATTCATTATAAACGAGACATTTAAATTTCAATATTTTAAATACCTGCTCTTGGTTAGGTTAGATCTATATATGCCTAATTGAGATAGGATTAGGATAGTTTCTTTTGCTTGCATCTTAGCATAAGTTTGCATTTAGATTAATTCATGCATTCTTTCAAGTCCTCTTTCCAAAGAGGCAAACTTTAGTAGTTGATTGGCTGAGCCCTAAATCATCTTAAGGATCACTTTCCTGCCCGATTAGCTAGAAGGACGATCTGATGTCTCTTTTCCATTGGTGAATGAAAGTCATATTTTGAAGCCATTGGAGATCGAGAGAAGGTAATTGGACCTAGTTGAACCAGTCAGAACCACCATTCCAAACGGAAAAGGAGCTGCTAACCAAGGTCCAGACCGGGTGGTCTCCCCCATGTTGTTGTAGCGATTTTCGAGGCTTCAACATAATGGCGCTAGAAGGAGGGCCTGAAACTTGTTGTCTATTGGAGTCTTTTCAATTTTAGCATTCTATTTAATCACGATGGCTCCTCTTAAACTTCCAATTTGGAGTTGTATCCATGGACATGCATCTTCCAATACTCCACCCGAAGTGGTAAGACTCTTGTCTCAGGTAAAATTTAATGGTGAGAGAAATTCTTATGCTTTTAATCATGTCCTTCAATTTATTCAAAATGTTTCAAATTATGATTTTCAAGGAATTGATGAAGGCATCCTATGCATAATTTTTACTCTCACATTTGCGGCAGAAGCTAGAAATTGGTGTAGAATTATTCTGGTTGCCTCAATTCACAGCTGGGATCAATTTTTTACAATTTTCGTTTGTAAATTTGACTGCTATGATTATGATCAGGTATGTGATGAAATTGAATATTTATGAAATGAAAATGAGTCTATTAGAGATTTTAATATTCGATTTCATTTGAATTGTTTAAAATTTAATGTCAAAGATGAACCTATGAAAGAAGAATCACTAGGTTGGTTTGAACATAATTATTCTATTCCTCCTATTCCCGATCCATATGAAATTAGTTCAAGCTTTGTTCCATCCCCTTCCAATATAAATGAGAAATCCAATTAGGATGTGGAAATAAATTGTGATGAAGAGGTTTCAAAAAGCTTGGAAAATATTTCTAATCAAATGCAAGAAAACGACAATAGCGATTTTGGAGAAAGAGCCGCCTTGAAATCTAAAAGCTACTTTGAGGTAAATTCAGAAAATCAGATTGCAAATCAACAAATGCAAGTAGCAGTCAAAGTAAATAATAAAATGCAAACAGCTGTACAAATTTCTGAATCTTTCCATGATGAACAAATGCCCAAATCAGAGCAGCGAAGCAATCTTCTTCAAAAGAGCATAAGTGCACAAAAGAATGATCTGGAATCTGAAATTTGCAATGATCAAGCCTTCATTCCTGTTCATAATCATAATTCTCTTTCTAGTTCACAAGTTGGAATTTAAAATTACTCAAATTCCATAATTCTGGCCAATCCTTGTGAAAGAGAAATTATTTCAAAACGATCCCAATTGTGCTGTAACATTAGTTGTACAAATAGTGATTTCATTTTATTTTTGTTTCCTCACTTATGTTGTATAAAATCAGATTTATTTTCAAATTTTAATTCTCAAATTTTTGATACATTACACTGGCATATTGAGCACTTTACTATCAAACATTCAATCGATTGCCCTGTGGGAAAATTGAAGCTTTATATTAATCAAGAGCATCAAAAAATATTTCAATTTCAATCAATGCTAATGTTTTATCAAAAGCTTCTATCTTCTCAAAGGCAATATCAACAAGAGAATGTATTTTTAGAAATCTGCCAGCAATTTAATTTAACTAATAATTTTCCATTTCATAGGAAAGATTTCCACTCATTTTTCATTAATTCATTTGAAAAATATTTATAAACTTTTCCTTCTTGGAAGATTGTTAATAGTTTAACATTTACACATAACACTAACAGTTTCTTCCATGCCTTTGAATTTAAAAGCTCATATCCACAACCTAGCCTGTTATCTCTTCCTTTGAACATTTTCCAATCCTTAATAGAAATCCATCCAGATTTCTATGATCCAATTGGTACTCAATTGGAAAGAAAATTTCATGAGAAGAAGATTTCAAATAAGCTTCTAACAATAGTTGTACATTCTGATTTTAGATTTAACTTTCTTAGTTCAATAAGATTTCTATTTTTATTACTAGCATTTAAACTGTACATATATGCATGAATAAAAATGAGAGAATGGTTACACTGGAAATATGACTATACCTAGTCATTTTCATGTATATGGTTAGAATAGGAGTAGAATTAATTTAGTTAGTTTGTTTTATGTAGTTAATTTATTTTTAATAGTTCTGCAGATTAAAAATAAAGGAAGCAATTAGCCCTTCTCATATCATATACATGTTCAAGGAAATATGTACCTCTCATCAGAAAATTTCTAATTCTTCCTTCCTATTTTTGAAATCAAAATCTCTTGCAGCAATACCTCTACCCATGAATACATCTCTGCCTATTTCGAATAATGTATTGACAGAATATGCACCTGGCACACATCTAAATCTGTGTTGATATTCTTCCACAATTAGTGGCTTTATCCCATTCGGTCCTTTAGTTTATTATCTGATGTTGTAAAACGCATCATATTTATTTACTAAAGGCATTATTGAACAGTCACTATAACAATACAATTTTTTCTCAAGATTAATTCGGAATGAGCAGAGGTAATAAATTGTTGTTTCAATTCAAAAGGGAAGACTATTTTTATATTTATTTTTGGTAAATTACAGATTTCCTGAACATGAATAAACAGATTTTATTTAGGCTAATTGCACACTCCAATTTAGAATAAATAATAAGATGATGTTGAACGAAGTCAGAATTTTGATAAATCCATGGAAAGATTTGAAGATTTGTGAGGTAAGATCTGCAGACAATTTCCTTCAAAGTATGCATTTACAAGCTCGTTCTCGTCTCTTATTAAGTTTCTCTTTTCCTTAGCTTATTTTTTATTCTTGTTCTGTTTTATTTACAGATTTTCATTTGTTTTCTCAAAACTTGAAGTAAGCAGCAAACCCATTTTAAATTTGCAACAGGTTCAGGGAAATTTTATTTTTGATTCATTAGAATTTGAACATTTTTAACTTTGCTTTCAACCATCAGAAAACCCAATTGAAATGTCAAACAATATCATAGCATTCAACTTGATTTTCGTATTGCTGATACTTCAGTGAAAATGTTTGAATATTCTCAGCCTGCTCATCATCGTCAATCACATCATCCATATCGCATTTCACATATCGGAGGTTTGCAAGTGAAGTATACTTCTATTATCTGAATCGCCAATCTCCGATAAATGACTTTACCGATATTGCGACAACCACATAATTTCGGACCCGATATGAAATTCAAATCAAATTCATAAAAATATCGCATCCACTCTTCATCGCATATCGGCATATTGAAAATTGTTACATCGTGCGCTTAAGATTGTCGATCACGATCGCCGATTAGCCACGTCATTTATCGCATATCGGCATCATATTGTGTTATATCGTGTGCTTAAAATCGTTGATCGCCGATTAGACATGTCATCCATCGCATCGCTGATATCGCAATCACTTCATCACATTTATATTTATGCTCACATCACATTTCCAACTCTGCGATGTGTGATGTGCGATGTGGGAAGCGCAATTTAAATATTCGCCGATCCCCGATATAATATTTCTTCAATGATGCGATTGCTCCATTTCATCATACATCTTCTCGTTGCATGTTTCCATATCGGTAAATTTGCCATTGCAATCTCCGATGCGATAGTTTCCAATGCATGCCTCTAAGCCATTGACATTTAATCGATATATGGCATAGCAACAAAGGTGAAGTCTTTCTAATTAAACTTAAAACATGGTAAAGAAACATATGATGTGAATCATCCAATACAGCGATGTGTTATTTTAAAAGTAAGTTTAGGCAACCACTATGGTAAGAAAACAAATAATGAACAATTTGCAGTATATTTAAATCATTTCAATTTCTCATATATTTTAGCTTTAAATATATATACTTCCATAATTAAATATGGAATTCAAGACATCTCTATTTTCATATTTAAATTTTATTATCTTGGATTTGGTCTTGATTCTGGACAATTTACAAAATCATGGAGTTTATATGAAACTTATAATATGTTGATAAAAGGTCATTACTACAAATTCTCATTCTCATTTATGATGCATTGATTTTAATTTCAATTCCCTTGAGCACTAAGCATTCCGTTTTTTGCATTTTACTGCTTGCTTTAGTTTAGATAAAATAAATAATGATTTTTGGTTATAGGATTTTAGTTAGTTTGACTTCTTCGAGTTTTTAATCTTAATTAAAATAAGAAGTCAGCTAGTTTGGAGAAACTGATACCTTTCAGGTTAGATCAAAAGCAATTATCCAATGGTAAGATTCATGAACCCACTTTCATTAATTTCCATTTCCTTTACTTTAAGTTTCCATTTTGATTTTCTGATATATAAATCTGTTTTGCAGCTCTTCATAAATGCTTCCATTCCTCCGCCAGATCATATTTTCGAAGCCCATACTTTTCTCCTGGCTTAATTTCAAGAAGCAGCGATAATCCTCATTGAAACAGCTACACCAGGAAGTTTCTGAACCTTTAGTTTGTTTCTTTAAGCATTCCTTTCATTAGAAAATGATTAAGTTGATGCTTTGAAACAAGAAGATTGATATCAGACAGAAAGTTTTCATTGAGGCTGAATTTTATCGTCACTGCTATCCAAAAAGCCTAAAACAATTACAACCCTGCAAGGTATGTTTTTCTAAATCTCGACATAAAAAAGAAATGATACATGATTATTTTATGTTTCTTCATATTGTTGAGACCTTGGTATAAACATTCTTGTTTGAGTTTATCTTGCGAAACTTGGATTTTCCTTTCACTTTTCAATTTCATCATTTTTGTTTGCTGATTTATTTTTTCATTTTAGCATAAGAATTCTTTTTCCTTTGGTTTTCAATTTTGATTTTGGTGACTTTGCCATGATTTATATGGAAGGCTTTCTTGTTACCTAACTATGGTTGGCATACACAGAGAAAAATTTGTTAATAGTCACCTATTAGCTTTTTCTTTAAAATCTCTTAGTAAAATTTGATTTTCTTATCATAAAAGTAGACATTAATTAAGGAAGAGATTGCCAATTTAGAGAAGTTGGCAAAGTATCATAAAATCTGGAGAAATTTATTTTTCGTCAAAATTGTAATTATTTTGAGATTTCAATATTTTATTAAGATCTTTCAAAATTCTATTATCAGTCAATAAAAGTCATTTTTAACCAAGTAAAGACACCTTACAGCAAAGCACCTTTAACTCTGAAATTGTCATTCTTAACTCTTAAGGAGTCAATGATTCTCCCTGTCCCAAAAAGTCTTATTATTCTTTTTCTAGAGTTTGTTCCAGAAATATATTTAAACTTAAAAGATAAGAGGTCTCATCATGAGCCTGCTTACCATGATCATAGGGGGAAAATAGGCTGACATACTACCACTGCTAAACATACCCAGGGTAATGGCTTATGATTGCAAACAATTATAAGACAAGGGGTCTCATCACGAGCCAGCTTGTTCAATCCAATTATGACCAGTGAATGGAATTGTCAACTATCTAGCTACCAAACCAGGATAATGGTTTTTAAAATTTATAATAAAAATAAAAAAGAAACATATATAAATGGATTTATCTCTAGGTCAATAATTCTTGAAGAGATGAGATTCTGAATCATTGATGATTAAAAGGTAACCTTGTCGAGACTATAGATGTTTGCTAGCAGCAGTGGCTCTACCTGTGACAAATGAGTATATTTTAATAGCTAAGATGTAAAGTGACACCTACTTTATGTCAACAACTAATTAAAGGTTGATATAGAGTTTTGAAATATTTTGATTTATGAGGAATTTTAAGAAAAATTATAGTTAGATGATTCTTGCTTTTATTCAGACTAATGAACCTAGTCAAGCATGTCAAACATAGTTCTCGCTTCTTTAATTATTTTTACTTTAATTTTAAGAAATCTTATTCATATCAAACAGAGATAATTGGTTCTTCTCCCGTGTGTCGCCATTGTTGTGGTAAAACACAACCCCCCCATTTTTGACTTGTTCACTTCAAATAATGGGGACCCTTTCTATAAAGATTTCGGCAAAGCACCTTTTAGGATTTTATTTAGCTGATTATCCTACGCTTTTATTAATTTTTCATTTTCTTTAGATTCTTATTTTGATTGCTTTGTTAAAATCGATTTATTATAAGCTTCCCATTGACGCTTGTTTCACCTCATTTGGTCAACTGGTTTGAAAATGGTACTCCTTTGAAGTCCCATCATTTATCTAGTCTGGGTTAAAAAACGCTATTTTTATTCTTTTTATTTACTTTCGGAGTGGCTGTAGTTTAGATAATTTCATAACTAATTTCATTAAAATAAAACCAAAAAAAAATAAAAATTGATATTAAATATTAAATTTTGGATTAATTAAATTAATATGATTAATTTAATTAAAATAAAATTTAATACATATATATATATATATATATATATATAATATATATATATACAACAAAAAAAATATCGCATATCGCAACCATCGCAATTCTAATAACATGCACATCTTAAAAAACCCAATGACCTTCATTCCCCGATATGCGATGGCTCTTCAAGCACTAACCAAGTTTAATAAAATACCATGTGTTTAAGTCTCAATGTGATTGCTCCATCGCATCGGGGTCCTCAATTGATACAACCCGACTCAACCATTTGTGCGATGCGGGAAGAAGTCAAACCATGACTTTTAATTTAAAGCCATTCTCACGTTGGTTATTTCGAATTGATTTAAATTCATGGTTAAGTACATTAACGAATAAATAAAATGGTAATAGAATGTTAACATAAAATGATTTAATATTAAAATAAAAAATTAACAATACGATGGCTCCATCGCATCGCAAATTCTCAACAAACAAGTTCTATAAACCCTCGACCCTAACTTTCCTCCGATGCGATATGCTCCCACCGATGCGATGTGAAGTCAATTCATGACTTTTGCCTTAAAGCCATCCTCACGTACGATTGTTTTTGTTTAGTCAAATTCATTAAAAGGCTTATGTAAGTTAGATTAACTTATATTATAAAATTGTAAATTAATTTTAACACTAATTAATTAATAGATAATATATATAAATTAATTTAATTATTATTTAGATTGACATTACTTAGTTTATAAATATTTAATAGGTTAATTAATTATATTAATATTAATTATTAAATAGCTAATTTAGTTTATGATTCACAATTAATTTAGAATTAATTATTAAATAATTAGAGTTCTAATTTAGTATTAGATTTTTAATTAAAAATTCTGATTTTTAGCCCAGCAACAGAATTTCCATATTTACGTCAGTTTTGACTCATCAACTTTGGAGGCTCATAGATTGAGTTATACTTGGCTAAATAAGGCCCAGGACAGCTCATTGGAAAGATAAAATCAAGGAGAGCATTTATGAGGAGGTTTCATTAATAGATTTGGTCATTAATTAGATCAAAAATCATGCAGAAGATCAAGCTCCGAATTTCTGAAACAAAATCAATTCTCTGAGTTATTTTCTGCATTTTCATTTGACTTAAGCCTCTTCTAATTGCATATTCACTCATCAATAAAATCCTTGGCCAATTAAAGCATCCCAGGCATCAATAGAGAGTTTATATTTTATTTTCAATGATTTATTTAAATAGAATTTGATTAGATTTGTCTTAAATGCCAGAAATGATATTTTGTTTTATTGATTGCATTTTAATTTATTTTGATTTCTTCTTGCAGGAAAACAATAGAAAAGATTTGGAGAAAAAGATCTCAATCAATGAGAATGCTCCAGCAATTAAAAGATTGGAATTTTGAGCAAATAAAAGTGATTGAGCAGTTTTCCTTCAACAAACTTTCATTTCAAGAATTCCTTTGTAAATATTATAAATAGCAGATTGCATAATGTAATTAGGGGCGGCTCTCCTCTGCAATTCTGAAATTCTAAAAGCACTTTTGTAGAGTTGTAGGTGGGAGGAGTGGAATCTCAGATCTGGAGATTATTGAGGTTTTTCTTTTACATCCTGAGTTATGTATAATGAACAGAGATTGCACTATTGTAGCTCTGCTTTTGAAAGCAGAAGCCCAGGCATTTAAAGGACTATTAGAGACTGGAGCTGGAGAAATGGATTTAATAAACTGGTATTTCAAATACTATTGTTTTAATGCTGGTTTCATTTTATGATAACAGGAATGGTGTCAATTTGCTTACATATTTGTGCACTTTTCTCGATATGGGTAATTTGCTTCTATTTTATGTTGTTATTTATCTTTGCTCTTATGGGCCGAACTCTGATTTCTGAGTAACTATTTACTCACAAATCTATCTTTTAATATTGGATGAATAGATAGTGATATGTTGTGAACTTCTTCCACATATTGTTGTTTAATTATTCAAGTTACTGATTAAATGACCAATACCATTTTGTGAACTACTTCCTGAGTGTTGTTGATTGATTATTTCAGTTAAAGGATCTCAATAGGATGTGTTTGGTATCCATAATGTCAGTTAATTGAACTATTTCATTAACTTGATATTCATTATAAACGAGACATTTAAATTTCAATATTTTAAATACCTGCTCTTGGTTAGGTTAGATCTATATCTGCCTAATTGAGATAGGATTAGGATAGTTTCTTTTGCTTGCATCTTAGCATAAGTTTGCATTTAGATTAATTCCTGCATTTTTTCAAGTCCTCTTTCCAAAGAGGCAAACTTTAGTAGTGGATTGGCTGAGCCCTAAATCAGCTTAAGGATCACTTTCTTGCCTGATCAGCTAGAAGGACGATTTGATGTCTCTTTTCCATTGGTGAATGAAAGTCATATTTTGAAGCCATTGGAGATTGAGAGAAGGTAACTGGACCTAGTTGAACCAGTTGGAACCACCATTCCAAACGGCAAAGGAGCTGCTAACCAAGGTCCGGACCGGGTGGTCTCCCCCATGTTGTTGCAGCGATTTTCGAGGCTTCAACACACTCTAAAACAAAGGACATTCATATCAAATACCATTTTCTCAGAGAACACGTTGTTGATCAGAGTGTCAAGTTAGAATAAATTCCAACAAAAGATGAAATTTTAGATATCATTACCAATCCCCTTCCTATATAGTTTTTTAAATATCTTCGACAAAATATGGGTGTAATCTCTTCTTCACAAGAGGGATTTATCAATTAAGAAATATTTTGGTGAAAGAGGGATTTCAAGGAAGTAGTATGCATTGGAATTCGAGATGTTTATCCCCTCTTCGATCAATGTCAAAGGGTGAGAATAAGCAGACATCATGAGAAGAACAATTAACGAAAAGATAGGGGAAGTTCTTATATCAAATACATCAATGACTGAATGATTTCTATTAGTGTTTCCATCAATGACAAAGGGGGAGATTGTTGCACATGTGTTGGACTCATTGATGTCAAAGGTGTAGTCATTAATGTCCAAAGTGTTGTGATGATAAGGAGATGATTGCTTCGAGGGTACCCTTTTCCTATTAAAGTATATTCACATAAAGAAGCAATGCTTATGCTTAAATAATGTAAAAGTAATATGGATTAAGGTATAAATCCAGATGTAAAATAATTAAGATCAATCTTGATTAGGAAGGAAAACTAGATGAAATATAATATCCAATCCCTCAATATATCCAGGAATCCTCAGTGGATGCAAAAGAATCTGGATGGATCCAGATTGGTGCAGTCATCGAATGAAATATGACCATTCAAATCCTCAACATATTTGGGTCATGAATAATAATGTAGCCATAAGTCCAAGTTGGATCATCACACCTAGATTTTGGCTCAGCCAGTTGACACAAGTGATGAGGTTAATAGGTGGCACCATGAGATGGTTTTGTGGCAAGATAGATGATGTGGATGCATTATGGCAGCACATGTGGCAAGATGAATTGGCATTTTTGGTCAGCGAACTGGATGACTTCCATGTGACACGTGGCAAGTACAGGTCAATGTCAAGACACATGACAAGGTTGGTTTGATTGCAAAAGGTGGCTTGATAGATGAAGTTGCAAGTGATTTGGAAAATGACATGGAAAACTGTGGGTCTAGTTTTAGAGCTAAAGGTTTTTTAAGCAATCTGGCCATCTGACCATTCGAGAGTGCACTAACTTAAATTTTTTGGCTATTCAACGAAGATTATGGATTTGGAGCTAGATAAAATAAAGTTCAATGGTCAAGGTTTTTCATAGTAGAAATAAAGATATATCCAACATACGACCATCCCGTGGTTAACAAAGTTAAAAGTTTATTGGTTTAGCCAGGACTCCAAATTCAAGTGAGGCCAAAGAACATGGACAAGGTTCCAACAAATGCAGTTCCGCGCATAAGGAGGACATTTGGGCATTCGACAGTCCGCTCATACACAATAATTTCCATTTAACAAAGACCGAGACTCTAAATATATTTAAATTAATTGTTTGAAAGCATGGTCCTAACACACAATCATGTGCGGTGATAGTTGAACCCTTGGAGTTGGAGTTAGTTTTAAAGTAATTCGGGTCATAATGGATGTGTACAATAAGCTTGGAGCGAACACCCAAATTCCTAGACTTGTTTATTTTATCTGGTATGCAATCCATTTTAGGATTAGTCAAAGGTACACCATAAGGCAGAGAGATTCTCGGATATCAAGATCATGAATTATAAAAATAATAATAAGCATTGTTCATGTTTTCCTGGGTCATAGCACCCAGTTTCACATGGTTAGTGGATGTGGCTCCCAAGAGACAAGGAGATTAAAGTAAGCCTATTATTACATGCAAAAGTAATCTCGGAAAATAAGATATATGGATGTTAGGTTATCATTTTTACATAAGTGGACTTGGATCCTAGATTTGTTGAAACAATTTTAAACATGGGCACGATATGTGGTCTCATGAATTCAAAGGTTAAGACCTTAGGGGGGCAAGGAATCATGAAATAAGAGACATTTGAGTCATCCAAACAAGATCTCCATCCATGAAAATAGAAGAAGTAATCTAGGTTATACGGATTAGTCTCCCATGGTATGTCAACCTTGCTAAGTCTTTGTTGACTTAATCTGGTATAAATATCTTAAGTTGCAGAATTTTGACTGCGTAAAAAAATTGGAATATTGTGTGATAATAAAGCATAGAATCAAGAAATTTGACTTTAAGAGGCTAATGCAAGGCAAATCTAAGGAAGACGGGTGACCTTCATACGAATTCCATTCAATACGAGTGCAAATAAACGATGTAAATTATGTAAGTGTGATGTTGGCTACAATGTGCAAGAATGTTATCTAAATTCTAAAAAGAGAGTTGTGAATAAAAAGAGAAAAATACAGTGCACAAGATATCGAGTTAATACCTTGTGCAAGATTTTGCAGTGCAGAACATATAATTGTGTCATTTCAAGAGACTAGCATCTCCTTCTAGTTAGTGCCAATAAATCATTTCAGCAGATTAATGTCTTCTTGTAGTTGGTGCCAATAAATATTTTCAAGGGATTGGTGTCTCCTTCTAGTTGGTGCTAGTAAATCAATGTCACAATAGGTTAGTGCCTACAAGATCATTCATTATAAAATAAGTTTCATACATATTTGTTGTATTCTTATGTTGTTGATTTGATTGAAATTGTATATGCATTGAAATGTTTTAACTAGTTAAAAATTGCCCATTATACTAATTCACTCTCACCCCCCCCCCCCAAGTATAATCATAAGTACAAGATCCAGAACGTGAGGAGTTGGAAAATTATAATTTTTAGAATGAATTCATGGAACCTTTTATAATTGTGATGCAATGGAGCAAATTTGTAGAAATGAAGGAACTAGCCATCAAATGTGTTTCACAAAATGGTTTTGGCTCATGTCAACAATGTTAAGTCAAACCAAAAAAAGATGTTTATAATGTTCAAAATAGCATCCTCATATGATCACAATAATATTGTCACCATGGAACGATTGATGGAGACACCATTATTTTCACAGAGGTATTTTCCATTCCTACGGAGGGAATTCAAATTGTAGTCAATGCATAAGTTGATGCTTATGAATGTATGGTGGATTACACCTTAAATAAAAAGCAGTTGGGACACTTGAAAAATTTTATAGGGTGTTATCACTCACATCCTAGGTGTGGTTTTTGGATTTTTTATGATGTGAATACACAAATGTTAAATCAATGGTTTCAGAGCCATCAAAAAGCTATTGTGCATGAGTACATGAAATGATTAGACAAAAATTATGATCTTCCATAAGGACTGTGAAATCAAGTGTAGGGGATATTGTAGTAAATCCAAGAGCATGAGATCCCAGCACCTCACAACTTCTTGGATTAGGTCCTTGAAAACTTCAACTTCCAACTAAAGGAATTTCTTACAACTATTGAAACACATTTCCTTATTTATACAATTGTACATGTCTGTTGTGTGCAGGTATTAATCCTTCTTTTTTTTTACGCTTTATAGGTATGATGATGATCATGCCAATCTACTTGTCCATCAAGGTGGGACATGAAAATGACCTTTATGTCCTATAGGTGCACAAATTGGATAGGAAAGTCAAGGATGCCCCAAAACAAGCTATCAATGAACATGCAAATGCCAAATAGGAGCACTTGGATACCAGACAACAATGATTCTTATAGCTACCTATCAATCTTGATTGTATATGTACATCTAGATGCACTTAGGGTAGTGTATAAATAAACGGGGGGGGATGTAATACCCCTATTCTAACCCCGAAACTGTCTTGTATATGTGTATATCATAATTAGGGCATTTAGACAAAATATGTAATTAGGTTGGTCAACCTGGTTCTATTGAAGCCTATCGACCTTTGTGTGTATAAATGTGATAGGTTGGTAGGCCAATGTATTGACATGATTTAAGGCTAGGGTGCTCATGTAGTCAGGCCAACAAACTTATATTGTGGACAACACATGTGTTAAAAAGAAAACTACAGCGATAGGCCAGCGGATGAAATGAGCATGGGGGAGTTAGGATTCCATGAATAGAAATATAAGGTGGATTGATATTAATCTATATTATAATATTTTGCTATAAAAAGTAAAGGGGCACCCAAACCTATAAAAGGGTGTTTCCCCTATTGAGTTGGATGGTTATCAATAGGGACAAGTGTCCCTGTGTGAGGACATAGAGGGTACCTGGAGACCCCTGTTGTCGCTCCCAGAGACAACCTCGGATTGCTTACAAGACCAGTGCCTGGCCACATCTAGATTTTGTGTGTCTCATATGATTCTCACGAAACTAGAGACAATCACACACACACACACACACAGAGATATATATATATATATATATATATTATATTATATATGATAAACATCTTGGGTTGGTTCATTCGTCTAAAGGTATAAGCCATGTATTTATGGTACTTGTTCACAAATACAACTCACAGAAATATATGTATAAACTAGTGGGGGCTAAGTACTTCAAGGACCTAGAGTTTAATAAGATTTGGCAGATCCATGAGAGAAGATAAGGAAATAGAGTAACTCATCACATAGAGCTTGAAACGTCAAGAATTCTACACTTGTCACATAGAGCTTGAAGCATCAATAATTTCTACACTTACTAAGTTACAGGTAGACATAATGGACGAAAGAGAGATTGGGTGTGATGTTTGATGAAGCACAATTTTAAAGATATAATCTCAACAATCCATACAAGCATATGCATTAACAAGTCAATACAAACGAATTTGTAAGAATGTATGAAACATTTCTAGCAGCTACAATTACATGAATTCAGAGAGGAAACATGAACATAATGGAATTTAACAGAGGGATGACATATTGTAGTACTTGAAGGAGGAATCACCATCATTTCCTTAATATTCTGAAAGATGCATCTTATAAAGTCATATAGTCTTGAAAATAACATGTAGTTTTTTCTTTAGGATTTTGAACCTTTGTGAAGTGTTGCTTCCCCCTATTTATCTAGAGAGGAGAGCATTGAACGTTGATTACAACAAAATATCTGAACCGAGTCTCAGTTGTTAGATCGACTAGCTGTCTTAGCCTGTGATGGCTCTGTGGCCCAAAAATGACAACAAAAATTAATTTCTTCAATAAATGGTGACACGTCACATGAAAACAGAATAATTCAATCGATCGGATGAACACGCCAACAAAATATCTCCATGCCCATCCCTGTGATCTCCTTTGTTTCAAGTTGTCGGTTTCCCACAGTCTGGTCACCTATGTCACTCAGCCCATTCCCATCGCTTTTGCCTTTACTGCTCAAATCATTCATTCTTCAAAACTGGGAGTGGTCAACTATCAATTCAATGCCATAGTACAGAAGCAAAGGTCGCATGGGCGGTACTTTGTCTTTTGCTCTGATGTTTTAATCCCATTCTGCTGAACCTTTGTTTTGCCTTCCTCTGTTATCGAGTTTATCCCCAAATTTTAGCAATTAGACTCTGATAAAATCTTGGCCAAACCCCTGTCCTTTTATGACCTTAGTAGGCTTTATGTCTAACTCATATTCCTATATATTTTCTATCCAGCTACCGCTCCTTCACTGTCTCCTTGCACAAGAATGTCTTTGACCGTTGACGTCAGACAAATGCTGTGATTTTTTATTGTACCACATACACTTGAAATGCCTTCAAAGCCTTGATTAGTGCATAGGCTTGTTTCTCCAAGATGTTATATTTCAAATTAGCATCCCTTAATACTTGGCTAAAGAATGTGATGGGCTATTCATAACCATATTTATTTTTCTGTAGGAGGATTGCGGAAACAGTGTGTGGAGAGGCAAAAGAAAAGATATAGAAAGGTGTTGAGTAGTCAGGGTTGACTAGTACTGGTGATTTAGATAACGCTTCTTTAATCCTAGTAAAAGAATCTCACGGGACAGGGTTCAACTTGACTTCATTTTCCTTTTTCGCATATCCGTAATACCCTTCACTATTTCTGCATAGTTGGGTATGAACTTCCTCAAGAAATTGATTCTCCCCAAAAAGGCTTGGACCTCTTTCTTATTTCTAGGTAGAGGAATATGACTGATAGCTTCGACCTACTTAGGATCAATTTTCACTCCATCATATGCTACTATGTGTCCTAGTAGCTTCCCCTCACTAAGGGCGAGCTGAGATTTCTTGGGATTCAAACAAAGACCATACCTCATGCACTTTTCAAAGGTGCTCTTCAAGTGGAGGCTGTGTTCCTCATCGGTCTTGTTAGGATTCCAAGAAACTCTCCTAGGTTGTAGCTTGGAGATGCTTGGTAACATATAAATTCAACTATTGTTGCAAGGTTTAATGGAAGGAATGATGGTTTGGTTCAAGCCAGATAACCACTTCTACTCTGTTTCATTCCAGACATGCATGAACACCCTCATACTACGAGGCTTTAGACCACCAATGCTCACAGTTTAGAGATTTAGGTGAATGTGGAGAATACTAAACACACCAGCAGATACACAAGACCATGTGATGGTCAGCTGCAACTAGTACAGAAACTTGCAAATCTAATCTATTAATGCAAAGACAGGATGACAGCTCTCCAGCATTAGATAGAAAGAAACCTGAGTAACCTATTCAGTAATGCATTCAATATTTTAACACAGAGACAAGATGACAGTTATCTAGTGTTAAACATTAAGAGATCAAGAACACAGCACATCAGGCACAAGCTTAGAATAGAGGAGAATGGGCAGTGGGAAATTAGTAGCAAAAGAAGCTTATATTTCTGAAAATGAAGATGAGACGTTGCAACCGACAAAGTGTCTACAGTCTCCAGAGGTTGAACCTTATATCAAATGCCAACGCTGATTACATGTTTCTTCTGGATATTTATAAGTTTACATTACAATGGCACCTAGCCGTTTAGGTATGGAGGGGTCTTAATTGACCACCAACTGCATTTAACTGCCTGATGGAGTCTTTGAATGAGGTTGCTTGCTTCACTGTGTAAATCTGATCTGTACAACTGTTGTGTTTTCCTTTAGGCGGTTGGAATGCTCGCAGCAGTGAAGTCCATGACTGGTAAGTTCTGTTATAGAGTCGTGCCATGTCCTTTTCTCCTTTTGGCCATGCTTTCTGTTTAATGTAGTTGTTGAGGATCTGACTGTTATCAGTCAAGTACAGCTAGTCATCTCCTTCCTTGGGCAACAGAATGGACATAGGACATAGGGTGCATGGGTAGGTGGACAGTTGGGATGAGTGAGAGAGATGACCATCGGATCGGGGAGATGAATGGCAGAGATGGCTCGGTGAAGGCTATTGGCCGAAGTGGGAGCGGGATGCATCAGGGCCATTGGATCTTCAGTGGACAGATCAGACGATCATTGGGTGATGGAGTTGCACGGGCGTTAACGAGTGAGGGTGGTTTAGTTGGGTGGTAACAGTTTTCATCGTAGCGCTTTCGGGCACTAAGTGGTGATTGCTCGGGGCAGCGCGATTCCACACAATGAATGACATGTAGCAGTGGATGAGAGAGAAAAACCACCCTCATCGCGCGCTATTGTTCGATCTAGTTTTCCGCGCGATATGTGCGAAGGCCGTTAGATCTCGGTGGATATGATCTGACGGTGGAAAGTGGATGAGCGGGTCACCTTTATCGGGTACGATGTGAGCCATTGGATTGGCGAGGGTTGATCAATGGTGGGGATGCGGAGCGATGGGTTATGAGTGCACAAGGCATATGGATAAGGTTTTATGGTTAGTTTAGCTTTGCGCTTAGGGTTGAGGCCAAAGGGAATTTTGTCGGATTTGGAATGTTCATTTAGGAAATGGGGTAGGTTAAAGGTAAGAGGGGTGAGGGAAGAAAGGGAAAAGTGACCAATGTAAGCCCCTTTTGGGACACAACCAAATAGACCAAGCTTCTCTCTGCCATTAGAAAGCCAGCATTGCATAACATAGCTAACACTAGCACCTTCTGGGGATGAAATCCTCCCTGTGAGGTTCACCGTAGACCATTGTCTTTCATATAGAAACAAGATCAACAAGATTTCCTAGTATTCCATTGGGCATGGAGTCTAGTTAAGCCTACACCTAAAAACTGTAAAAGACATATTTTACAATGTTAGGGCCTAAAGGTCTTAAACAACATAAACCTTCAAAAACCGCCCATTAACTGGACCATCAAAAATTATTTCTCCTTCCATACTTTGCAGCATGAAAGTGTTGTTCCCCTGGACCTGAGCAATGACAAAAGGTCCAGTCCACAGAGCATCAAATTTTCCATGATTGCCTTTCTTTTCTTTCAATGCATCCCATTTAAGAACTAAGTCTCCAATTTGAAAATTTTCCATCTTTGCCTTTCTGTCAAAGGCTTCCTTGATTCTCTTCTGATGTGCTGCAGACTTTTCAATCAATTGATCTCTGATTTGATGCACTTTAGCCAAGTCACTAATCCTCTTTTCCATGTCATTTTCCTCATTTTGTTCTTCCTACAAGAACCTGCCCGCAGGGAGGGTCAAATGCATTTGGAATACAGCCTTAGTGCCATATACCAGCTTGAATGGAGAATTCCCTGTGGATTTCTTTGTGGTCACACTGTCAGCCCACAATGCAAACTTTAGTTTGGAATCCCAGTTCCTTTTGTTGTCTTCCAGTAGCTTTTTGATTATCCTTATCAGGCTCTTATTGGATGATTCTACTATACCATTGCCTTGAGGGTAATATGAGGTGGAATGCACTAGCTTAATGCCCATTGAGTCACACATGTCCACCAACTCTTTTGCCCTAAATGCTAATGCATTGTCTGTAACCAATTTGTGTGGACACCCAAACCTGGTGAAAATGTTTTCTGTCAAGAACTTCATGACAACATGGTGATCATCTTTCTTACTAGGGATGGCCTCAATCCATTTATGAAGTAATTAGTGGCTACTAAGACCCATCTGTGCTGGCCACCAGAATGTGGATTAATTTCCCCTATGAAATCCAAGCCCCACTGCTGGAAAGGGCCACTAGCATGTATTGGCTTCAAGGATAAGGATTTGAACTGTTGTTTTCCTTGAAACCTATAGCACCTGTCACAAGATTTTACAAATGAAAAGACATCAGAAAACAAAGTGGGCCAATAATACCCAGCTCTAAGGATCTTGTGGGATGTGGTTTTCCAATAGTGATGTCCTCCACAGATGCTGGAATGAAACTGATGCATGACCTCTACAGATTGCTCTTTGTCCAGACATCTTAAGAGGATTCCTGATGGGTCCCTCCAATAAAGCAAGTTTTCATGAATACAGAACTTGCCTGCCCTAAGCTTAATAGTCCTGGCTTGGCTTGAACTTAGGCCTGGAGGAACTTCTAGCTTCAGCAAAATTTGAGCTATTGTAGAATACCATTCATAAGAAGCTAGATTTTCAACCAACAACCGATCATGTCCTTGTCCTACTGTTGCTTCTTCTGTCTGTCCGTCCTCTGAATTTGTAACATGTAGTTTATGTCAAGAATTTTGCAATTTTCTTCAGCCATCAGCTGAGCAAAGCTCTGACCCTTAATAAGCTTGGTGGGCTTCAATTATATGTTGAATTCGATAAGCTTTGCAATCCATTTAGCCCTTCTTCCATCAACATCTGGCTGCCTTAGGACATTCTTTACTGAAGCAGAGGGTGCATGTGCAATTACCTTGGAGTCTAGAATGTAGATTCGGAAAGCTTTTAAGATTTGATAAGAGCATAAGCTTACTTTTCGATAATATCATACCTTAGTTCAACATCCCTTAAGGTTTTGCTGAAAAATGCCACTGGATGCTCTAAATCCTCATCATCCTTCTGCAATAAGACTACTGCAAGGGTGTCACAGGATGGCTTCAAAAGATCTTCTTGCTGCATCAATCCATTTGATCTCTAATCCCTTTTTCAGCATAGAGGTGATGTGTTTTACCAATTTTGCAAAATTAGGGATAAACCTCCTTACAAAAATTATTTTGCCCAGAAAGGATTGGATGTCCTTTTTTGATCTTGGGATAGACAAGTCTGTATCACTTTCACTCTCTCTGGATCAATCTTGACACCTGCAGCAGAAACAATGTGTCCTAGAAGCTTGCCCTCTTCTAAAGCAAATTGTGACTTCTTAGGATTCATTGATATCCCAAACCTTCTGCACTTCAGAAACACTTTCTTCAAATGCTGCAAATGATCTTGGAGCCTGCTGGAGTATACTGTTATATCATTCAGGTAGACAAGGACAAAATTATCCTTCTCTCCTACAAACACTATATTCATGGCTCTCTGAAAGGTGGCCCCAGCATTCATCAGTCCAAAAGGCATCTTGGAGTACATAAAATTTCCCCAAGGAGTGGTGAAAGCACTCTTTTCTTGGTCATATGGATGTACAACAACTTGGTTCTACCCTGAAAATCCATCCAGGAAAGACATAACTTTAGCTCCTGAGACTTTCTGTAGCAAATGTTCCATCTTGGGCAGGGGATAGTTGTCTTTCTTAGAGCATTTGTTCAGGTTCCTGAAATCAACACACAGCCCGATTTCTCCACTTTTCTTCCTCGCCACTACCAAGTTGGCTACCCACTTTGAATATCTCAGAGGAAATATGATTTTGGCAGCCAAAAACTTCTTGATTTCTTTTTCAATCAGAGGGAGGAACAAAGGATTTATGGGTCTCAGCTTCTGCTTGAAAGGAATGGTGTCTTTCTCCAATGGGATCTTATGTTGAATGATATTTTTGTCATAAGTTTTAAGATCCTTGTATTCCCAAGCAAAGACATCAGCAAATTGCTTCATTAAGGTGAAATACTTAGAACTTTGGGCAGCAGACAAATGGGTGGACAGATTTATATACTTTGGATGATCTGGACTCCCTATGTTATGACTATGGACTGCGGACTGATTTTATTTTTGGGCAATCTTATGGGGCACATCATTATGGTCAAACAGATTCTTCAGAGGCACTAGCCCTTTAGGTATATGATTGCTAGGCAACTGTACAATATTGTCTTGGCCAATTATGTTCCTTAGCTGGGGCTGGGGACATTCCTCCAAGGTTTCATTCTCTTGATCAATTTTCATTTCAGAGAATTCATCAATGACTTGCAGAAACCTATTTACTTCATCATCATCCTCAAACACTTTCTAGTGTTGAACATTATCAGGCAAGGATGGTCTATATTTTATCTGGACTTCATAAGCCAATCTAGGGGGCATGAGAGGGATGAACATGCTAGCAGACACAACAAGGGGATTAGCAAGATGATTTTTTAATATAGGAATATATGAGATACAAAAGCTATCAAAAGAGTCTTTGAATCTCCATACCTCATCTCTGTACTTTTAGCCTTGGATGCCTTACTTGGAACGTTTTGTTCACTTGTTGAATGATGAGATCATCATCTCCAAACACCTTTATGTCTTTGATTCCCATGTCTTTGGCAGCGTTTAAGCCCAATATCAAAGCCTCGTACTCTACTGTATTGTTGGTGATCTGAAAAGTCAGCTTAAAAGACAGATGTGTGCTTTCTTGTTTTGGGGACACCAACACCACTCCTGCTCCTGCAGTTTCCTTTGAACAAGCTCCATCAAAGAATATATCCCAAGCCTGTACCCTTTCCTCTTCCATGGCCTGGCATACTGGTTTCTTGAGCTGCACCAAGGTGCTCTGGGATTCTTAAATTTGGAGAATACATGCTCCAAAATCAGTGTCCACAGTGTAAATGGGATGATTAGTGGGATTCCTCTCATCACTGAGGATATAGGCCAGTTGGGCTTCCCTGTACAGTCTTCTACTTTGTCCTCCAAAAATTGGGATGGTGACATAAGATAAGTCATTTTGCAATGTCCCACCCAACCTCTTAATCCACCCTCTAGAAAGTAGCATATCAAACTTAGGGGGAACATCTACTACCACAATATCCATCATCATGCTTTTCATGGGCAGCTGAGTTAGGGTGATGGCTAAGTCTTTGATTAACCCCAGACATTTCACCTTTCTCAAATCAAAGGAGAACAAGTCATGATAAGGTCTAGTAATATCAAGGCCTAACTCTTCCATGACAGCTTTGGGCATCAAATTATGGCTGGCCCCTCTGTCCAGCAAACAGTTTTGGAGGATTTTGTCATGAATGGTTAAGGAGACATAAAATGATGGGAAGCTATTATTAGAGGGTTTAGTCATTGGGCTAAGCACAACTACAGGTTTGTCATCTTGTAAATTCACATAGTCATTGGAGGCTCATGTGGCTTTCAACTCAAGGGCATCAAGGATGGGTTTATTAAAGACCTCACTCTTTACAAGTTCTATCACAGGTACAGATATTTTTAACTTCTGGACTTCTGATTCCAAGCTGAAAGGGGAAGGAGACTTGTTAGGGCCTCTTACCTCTTGAGTTGGTGCTTTCAGGATGGTGGGATCAGCAGTCGGTCGCTTCTGCTTGTTGATCTACTGCTCTGTGGGGACAGTAGCTCTTTGGGTAGGATTCTCTTTCACATTACTCGTTATTGACCTTAAGTTATATCTCTACTGGTCTTCAGTCTGCAAAACAACTTCTTTATCCCACTCTTGACTGGTCTGGTCCCCGAGTAATGACTCCTCGTAGGTAGCTAATGTCAAAAAGGCAACACTACCCTTGTATTCCATGTAGTGAATGTCATCCTCTTCGTCAAACTACTCCTTCTCCATGACTACGTTCTGGAAAGGAGTCCTAACCCTTTGTTCTTCACTGGCCTCTTTGGCCCTCTGAATGATCTGCAATTGTTCATTTGCTCTCTGTATGGATTTGGATTTCTAGGAGCAAATGTATTAGGAAGCCTTGCTTTCCCAGAACTCTGCTCAACCTTCAGCTTGGAGATTTCAGCGGCCAGTGACTCTATCATTTTAGTCATTTTATCTATTTTTGGTTCTGAAGATGAAGAAGAAGAGGAAGACTCACCTCTCTACTTCCTTCTATCAACATGTCCTTTCAGTTTCTCTGCAGCCATGATATTGGATTCTACCTCCAAGGTTGCATCTTGCATTTCATCTAGAGAAGAACATCTTCTCTCTCTTAATAGTAGGCAGAAATCAGAATCAAAGGCATTGGCGTAGGTGAGTTTGGCAGAGGTGGGGGTAGGCTTCACTTCAGCTGGTATCTTGCTATACATATGATTGAATCTTTTATCAAAATCAGACAATGACTCCCCATTTTCCCTTTTCAGGTTGCCAAACTCGGTATGGTAGTATAGCAGATCTTTCTTATCTCCCCAATGCTTTAAAAGCACATCATCTAATGCTTCAATGACTGCTATAGACCTAGGGGTCAGCTCTCTGAACCACTTTCTAGCCTCTCCATCAAGGATTTGGACAAATACTCTCATCCACACATCATCTTCACTGATATCTAGGTTATCAGCATAGCTATAAAAAGACTCAAGGTGTTCTTCAGCTATTACTCCCTTTGTCCCAATGAACTTAGGCATGTATTTCTGATATTCTCCTGTAGGCATGGCATTCAAAGGAATAGGCAGGACCAGGGGTCCATACCTAGCAGCTATGATTCTTTCCATTTTGGTGGGTGCTTGTGGACCTGCCATGACTGGGGTGGATGGAAGGGTGCTAGCAGTTTGAATGATAGAAAGCTGAGAAATGAATGACAGGGTTGAAGGAAACTGATGGACTGGAAGGGAGGTTTCCTTTGGGTTGAGATCCAAAGGAGGACCTAAAGAAATGGGAGCTTTATGATTCTCTTAAAATATTTCTTCACTGCTAGTACTGGAGGCTATATTTTCAACATGTAGATGCTCTGTTACAAGCCTTTCTGGTAGAGATACATAAGATTTATTAGGCTTACCTGATCCTGATGCTCCCCTTTGTGATGTCTTTCTCTACTTGACAATATTCTCAGGGTCAGGTACTAGGTCAGTTGGTGATTTCTAAGGATTTCTCTGAGTATGCCTCACAAACTGAGCCAGAACTGTGATGTGGAGTTCCCAAGAGGTTCGGCCTCTAGTATAGTTGCTAGATAGAAGATTAAAACCAAAAATGTTTCTAGACTTTGTCTATCATCAAAGTTGGATCTGTGATCTATGTCATTCTCCCAGGGAAGCTAAGCTTCAATCTCCTCTCCCTGACAACGGCGCCAATTTATGTTAGGATTCCAAGAAACTCTCCTAGGTTGTAGCTCGAAGTTGCCTGGTAACATATAAATTCAACTATTGTTGCAAGGTTTAATGGAAGGAATGGTGGTTTGGTTCAAGCCAGATAACCACTTCTACTCCGTTTCATTCCAGACATGCATGAACACCCTCAAACTATAAGGCTTTAGACCACCAATGCTCATAGTTTAGAGATTTAGGTGAATGTGGAAAATGCTAACGACACCAGCAGATACACAAGAGCATGCGATGGCCGACTGCAACTAGTACAGAAACCTACAAATCTAATCTATTAATGCAAAGACATGATGACAGCTCTCCTACATTAGATAGAAAGAAACCTGAGTAACCTATTCAGTAATGCATTCAATATTTTAACACAGATACATGATGATAGTTATCTAGTGTTAAACATTAAGATATCAAGAACACAACACATCAAGCACAAGCTTAGAATAGAGGAGAATGGACAGTGGGAAATTAGCAGCAAAAGAAGCTTGTATTGCTGAAAATGAAGATGATACACTACAAGCGATAAAGTGTCTACAGTCTCTAGAGGTTGAACCTTACATCAAATGCCAACACTGATTACATCTTTCTTCTGGATATTTATAAGTTTACATTACAATGGCACCTGGCCGTTTAGGTATGGAGGGGTCTTAATTGACCACCAATTGCATTTAACTGCCTAATGGAGTCTCTGAACGAGGTTGCTTGCTTCACTGTGCAAATCTGATCTATACAACTATTGTGTTGTCCTTTAGGCAGTTGGAATGCCTACATAAGTGAATTCCATGACTGATAAGTTCTGTTACAGAGTCGTGCCATGTTCTTTTCTCCTTTTGGCCATGCTTTTTATTTAATGCGGTTGTTGGGGCTCTGACTGTTATCAGTCAAGTAGAGCTGGTCATCTCCTTCCTTGGGCAACAGAATGGACATAGGACCTAGGGTGCATGGGTAGGTGGACAGTTGGGATGAGCGAGAGAGATGACTGTCAGATCGGGGAGATGAATGGTGGAGATGGCTCGGTGAAGGCTATCAGCCGAAGTGGGAGTGGGGTGTGTCAGGGCCATTGGATCTTCAGTGGACAGATCAGACGATCACCGGGCGATGGAGCTACACGAGCGTTAATGAGTGAGGGTGGTTTACTTGGGCAGTAACGGTTTTCATCCTACCACTTCCAGGTCCTAAGTGGTAATTTCTCAGGGCAGCGCGATTCCACACAATAAACGACACATAGCAGTGGATGAGAGAGAAAAACCACCCTCATCACGCGCTATCATTTGATCTAGTTGTCCGCGCGATATGTGCGAAGGCCGTCAAATCTCGGTGGAGATGATCTGACAGCGGAAAGTGGCCGAGCAGGTCGCCTTTATCAGGCGTGATGTGAGCCGTTGGATTGGTAGGGGCTGATCAATGGTGGGGATGTGGCATGATGGGTTACGAGCACGCAAGGCATATGGATAAGGTTTTATGGTTAGTTTAGCTTTGCGCTTAGGGCTGAGGCCAAAGGGAATTTTGTCGGATTTGGAAGGTTCGTTTAGGAAATGTGGAAGGTTAGAGGTAAGAGGGGTGAGGGAAGAAAGGGAAAAGTGACCAATATAAGCCCCTTTTGGAACACAACCAAATAGACCAAGCTTCTCTCTGTCATTAGAAAGTCAGCATTGTATATCAGAGCTAACAGGTCTTAGAGAAGATTGTTATATCGTCCAAATATACCACTATGAACTTGTCTTTCTCTCCTATAAAATTTGCATCCGTAGCTCTCTAAAACATGTCCCCTGCATTAATAAGACCGAAAGACATGCGAGCATACATGAATGTTCCCCATGGGGTGGTGAAAGCAGTCTTCTTTTGATCATCAGGGTGGATTGCAACTTAGTTGTAACCAGAGAACCCATCTATCATGGACATTCTGACTGAGCCAACCACCTTTTGCAATATGTAATCCATCTTAAGTAGCGGGTAGTTATCTTTCAATGATGTCCTGTTAAGGTTTCGAAAATCTATAGATAACCTTATTTCTCCATTCCTTTTCCGGACTGGGACTAAGTTAGCCACCCACTTTGAGTACCTTAAGGCTGTATGATTTTAGCCTGTAGAAGTTTCCTCACTTCTTTTTCAATGAAGGGGAGTAAGAGTGGATTAATCTGCCTGATCTTTTGCTTGCATGGTTTTGTTCCACTCTTTAAAGGAATCTTATGATGTATGATGTTAGTATCAAATGCTTTTAAATCCTCATAAGACCAAGAAAAAAACAACCTTGTAGATTTTGAAGAGATTTAAATACCTTTATTTATATTGCAAGGGGATTCCTTTTGATAGTTTGATCATCTGGGGTTCATCCTCTGAGCCAATATTGAAATCTTCTACTTATTCATCCATATTCAGATCCATTGGTTTGGAGGCTACATCATCCTTGTTAAATAATCTTTCGAGTGGGACTAGCCCACGAGAAATGGTATTCCCTTTGAGTTGTAGAATTTTATGTCCAGCCACTATGTCTTCCCGCAAAGTGGGTTTTTCATCTACCTCTTTTTCCTCTCCTTAATCAATGTTTGAGTTAGAAAACTCCCCAACTACTTCTATAAATCATTTGATCTGCTCATCGTCCTCAAATACCTGTCAGTGCTTGACATTATTAGGTATATAGGGTTTATATCTAACCTCCACTTCATACTCGAGAAGTGGATTTTGAGGGGGTTTGAAATTTCTTGTTGCTACGACAAGGGAATCAACCATTCTATTACCTTCTCTGATAGAAATTGGATATTGAAGGCCAAGAAGAAGTTATTAATCAAATCCCATACTTCATTCCGGTAAGTCCTCAATCTAGTGTGTTTAGCCTGGCACTGATTTCTAATCTTCCTAACAACCAGCTCAGAGTCTCCATGTAACGTTGAGCATTCAATATTCATATTCCTCATTATTTGTAGCCCAAGGAGTAATGCTTCATACTCTGCCACATTGTTGGTTGCCTCCAACTCTAGCTTGAATGAGAGGGGTATCAAGTTTTCCTCAGGAGATACCTACAATACTCCTATTCCATTTCTCTCTTTGGAATTTTATCCGTCAAAGTATAATTTCCACACTTTGTTTTCATCTATGTCCTGGTGTTCTAACTGCATCATTAGGTGTACTGGTGTTTCTTCCAAGATGGTCTCGTCTTCTTCTAGGAAGGAAGGAGAGGTCGCTTTCTTTTCCATACACTGGAGAGTTTTTAGAACCTTTAGATGGGGTCATAGTTTTTACAAATTAGGACTCTTTGTATAACCTCCTTTCTTCACCTCCAAAAGTGGGAATAGTGGCATAATTTAGATCTAATTTGATAGAGCCCCCCACCTTGGAACCCCAAGATCTAGATAGAAGCATGTCGAATGGAGGGGGAATATTTTCCACTATGATGTCCATCACTACACTCTTCACAGGGATCTTAGCCAGGTTTACCACTAGATATTTTATCATTCCCAAGCATTTGACCCTCTTAGAGTTAAAGGAGTATAGGTCCTTGTAGGGCCTAGTGTTCTGCAAGCCAAGTTTTTCCATCCTGGTTAAGGGCATGAGGTTATGTGAGGCTATGGAGTCCAACATGTAGTTATGAGATAAGAGGTCATGAATTACCAAGGTCACATAGAAGGGTGCAGTGGAAGGATCAAGTTCTTCAACTTGAGGCCCAAAAACAACCATTGGTCTTTCTTCTTGGAGTTTCAAACAGCCATGGGTTAGTGCTGAGGTGGATGGGAGCATGAACTAAGAGAATTGAGATTTATAAGTGGATTTCTTTAGAAGTTCAATTAGAGGAACAAGAATCTTTACCTTTTCGAGTTCCTTTTGAAGATTGAATGTAGATTGGCCTTTTTCTACACCTCCTACTTTGCTTCTCTTTCCCTATCACTTGTAGTTTGTATCAGAGTATGTGCCTTCTTTTATGTGTGTTCCTCAGAGCTATTGCATTCTTTATTTGAGGATAATTTTACCTTCGATGCGTCAAGATTCAGCTTACCTTTCCCTTTATTTAGCATTGGGGGAATATCTTGGGGAGTAGTTCCCTCTTGTTGTTTCAGTTCCCTCTACTTCTTTCTTGGAGATATTAGATCATACCTTCGGTGTAGTTGTTCTTGCATGAAATCCGCAAACTTCTTACAATAATCACCTGTCCTCCTCATTTGATGTTGCTTGTCTATCATGACTTGTCTCCTAGTGAGCCATGTTTTTATGTTCTTCTTCAGAGAAAGAGGAATACAAGTTCCCCTACATCTCATGTGTATCTGATGGTTGTTCATTGGGATCATCTTCTAAATATAGAGGAGGAGGGATTTGATTGATTTGATCTTTTCTTTCCCTTGGAAGTATCTGCAATGTTGGCCTTCTATATTGTGGGTTATAACCTCGGTTGTTACCTTGAGCATACGGTTTTGGGAGACTCTTATTCTCCAGCTCAAGCTTCACCACCTTATGTGATAAACTCCTTATGAGTTTATCCATTTCTTCCCACTTTATATCTGGTGATTATTTAGTTTGACCAAAGGAGGATGTTTCTTCTTTTCCCCTTTTCTTCTCTGTAGGTTCATCCTTACCTATTGACATCCCCGCTGAGGTGAAATTTGCATCTACTTCAAGGGCATCAACTTGGATTTGATCCAAAGTGTGAGACTTACTTTCTCTTAGGGTAAAACCAAAGTTGGATTCAAAGGATCCCACAAAAATTACGCGAGCAGTAGCTTGAGGAGGCTTTATTTCACTAGGAAGGTTATTATACTACTTATTGAATCTTTCTATGAATTCTGAAATATCCTCTTTAGGCTTCTTCCTTATAGCATTGAACTCTATGAGGACATACTCATGACTTCTATTTTCACCACATTTTTGTGTGAAAGAGTTTTCAAGATCCTCCCAGATAGTGATGGAGGAATTTGGTAGGGCTTTAAACCATTTTATGGTCCCTCCATCAAGGGATTATAGAAAGAGTATCAGGACCAAATCAAGTTGTTCTCCATTTAGAATCTCAGCAACAGCACAGAAGGTTTCAATGTGTCTCTGTGTAGTTTTTTTATCCTCCCCATTGAACCTAGGAAAAATCTTTAGGTAGTCATGAGGCATAGAACTTAGAGGTTGAGGTAAATCAAGAGGGGCATATTTATTCAGCAAAAAACTCAGAATAACCATGTGAATTAATGGAGGGGGATTGATATTTTCCAGAGGAAGTTGGGCCAAAACCATAGTGATTGGAGTGGCTAGACTAAGAGCAGGGTATGTAAGGATCTTATGAGTAAATTCTGAGCAGTGAATGACAGTGGGTTTGGAGTTGGATGAGGAGGTTTCAAAGAATGATGAGATAGTAGCATAGATAGTAGGAGTTTTCTCCTTCCAGGCTCTCCTGAAAATTAATTTCTTTGGGTCATATACAAATGGGGTTTTCTGTTGATAGGTATCTGAGCGTGTGTGAGGCTTTCTAAAATCTAGGATGATAAAGGAATGGGATTTGTGGAGTCGCCAAGGTGATGAGGATGCAACCAGAACGTCTTTTCTCACCTACACAAAGGGTGCTTAACTTGTCATATCCCAAGGGAAAAATCCTTCAATACGTTCCCCGACAATAGCACCAGAAGATGTTGTCACTCCCATAGACAGACTCTGATTTCTTACAAGACCAGTGCTTAGGCACATATAGATTTTGTGTGTCTATGTGATCTAAAAATGGGGCACTAAAGGCTTCTTGTGAACTTACAAGAACCTCTCCCACTTCCAAAGCTTAAATATTCCCAGGATATTATGATTAACCAATGCGGAATTAATAATGTGCTTGACAATAAGGTGTATGCTGGTGTTTATTTTTCAGTGTTTATGTGCTTTTAAAATTCTGTTGTTTATGCTGATACAACATATATATAACAGTAAACAATGCAGCAATAAAACAAACACACAGAATAGAAATTTAATTAGGAGTTCACCCAAAACTCTTGGGCTACGTCTCTGTGAGCTCTAGTCAACTCAACTAGGCTCTCTAGGATTATGGAAACAGTCCTTTTACAAGCTTCTCGCTCAACTCCATTGTTTTACACAGAAATAATGGGTTTAGATACCATATTATCCCTGGATCTGAAGCTCTCGGCTTTCTGGCCCTGTGCTCTGGCTCTGGCTCTGGGCTCTGGCTCTGGATCTGGCTCTTGGCTCGGTCTCATGGCTCTGGCTCGTGGCTCTGGCTCTGGCTTTGCATGCATCAGTGGTTTGCTAGACCTCCAGCAACTCCCTCAGCTACTCTGCACATTAGCTTTCGCTCTCTCTGCTCTCTTGCTCCTCCCTGCTCTCATTTGAGCTCTCTACCTCCTTTGAGGTGCTTTTCCAACTTTTTGGCTACCTTAGTCATTTCTCTATTTATCATCATCTCTCTGTGCCTCTATGGCTTCCCTGCTCCTTGTCAGTTCAACTGGCCCTCTGGTTTTGTGACTCTGTGGCTTCAAAATATATCATTGCCTATAAAAACGCTCACTTGCAGTGTGGCATGAGGATCTGGAGCGATTACAGAGGTTTTGGGGCCTTCTCTTAGGCAAAAACCCGAAAACGAAGAAAATTTTATTACACAGAGATTTCTGGAAAATACACTATCGAACGTGAAATCTGGATGTGAAATTCCATTCAGTCGCCCCTAAAATCCCTATCAGGTCTGCCATTAGGCACCATATCACATCGCATAGGCATATTGGGAAAAATCCCAATTACACAGGAAATACATTGAAAAACCCGTCAAAGCACTTTCTATCGGACTTCAAAATTTATCACATCCGCCTTACAGTCACTGCGAGTCCGCCTTTGGCCGCTATCACAAGCCCCATCGTCGATCTACAGGATATCCGATCCAACGGTCAAAATGCGATTTCGGGTGGCTTAAGGGTATAGAGGTTACCCGCCCGACAAGGCGGTTTTCATTTCTCCTCCATCAACCACGCATTGTTCATTGTACGGGATCAGGTTGAGCCAGTCCAATACCATTTACCGCCTAAGGCCTGCCTGAAATCCCACTTACAGAACTCAAATTTTATAAATTGTGCCTATAATTCCCCTTCGGGTCCAGCTTTATCGTTTTGGGCATCTTTCCTTTGTATTTATTTTTTTACACTGAAAATCTTTAATACACAGAAAATCCCTTTTACCTGAACTCAAAATTTATCATGTCAGGTTTATAAAACCCATCGAGTCCGCTTTCGCTAATCGCTAGTCGCATGTATATCGCCCCTTTTACATCGCTGCGATGTGACGTTGCCATGCGATGTATCGCAATCGCTTGTCGCATAGACCCAGGGGTCCTTCCCTTTACTCATGGCATCGTCGACACCGATCCGCCGATATCGGCGTTCGTAATCGCATTGCCCGGGGTCTCGCCACCAAACACAGGCCTATCTCCGACCCAATATATCGGAGATCAAAGATCGAGGGTCTCTCCCTTTCCGCTTAAGTCTGCCTCTTGGACCCTTTTCTGATGCGATTTCCCTTTATAAGGGGTTTTTTTTGCCATTTTTAGGGGATTTTGCCTCTTTTTCCAAAGAATAAAGGGCAACTTCTTTCTGCGATAACTTCTAGATCCTAGGTCCGTTTTAGCCCATTCAAGTTGCAGTAGATTCAAAAGGAAAAGGTCTCTACAATGGGGCTATTTCCAAGAACATACTTGGACTTTCATTTTCCTCTATGAGGAACACTTAAACTTAGAAGTCTATCCAAAATCCGTTTTAGATCATGCCTTCCCACTAAAAGAACTTTTGGTCTCCAAAAGACAGATATATTGATCTAAACATTAAATGAGAGTAACAACACCCTCTTCCTTCAGCCTTCATACACTTGCCTTTGCATAGTGCCTCTGAACCAAAGTTTCTGACCACTTTCCTTCCTGTATGTGTTGGTCCCCTTGGGGAGAATTGTCTTCCTCCTTGCCTTCCTATAGGACTCTTGCTGAGATGGTCATAGAAGGTATTTTGAACTTCTCTGCCTTGACCATTGATCCAAGGTGGCTCAAACAAATGTGAAGTACATCTGCTCCACAAAACTTTCATTTGTAATTGTTTGAAAAGCTATCAACAACAACTGTTAACAACAACAGAAATACATACAACAACTAGATGGACTAGACTCCTGCTTCACAAAAGAAACAAATTTCACATCTTGTGAACACTTCCATGTCTTACATCTACATACAAATGATGGACTAGATAACAAGCCCACAAAACATGCCTTTAAAACAAATGACCCTTCATGTCAAGCATGTAAGAAAAATACCATTACGACTCTTTTAAAAAGATGAAACACTTCATCATTATCTCCATCTTGGAGACCAACTCAACTTTTCTCAAGTCAATATTACATGCATGTTTAAAGCAATCAGACCTTCAAGTTATTTACACATACATGTTCAAATACAAGGAAAACATCAACATCCCTGTATTCATGCATCTCATGCTCATGCATGCATTTCATCCTTCAACTTTCACTTAAGCACAATGTAATTTCGAAGCTGAAATGAAATATAATGTTGCAGCAAAAAAGTGACCCTCCTACTCAACTTCTCCCATTCACCTTCTTGGTAAAGTACTACAACTTGCATTCAATTACCAAAGAAATGCAAATAGATGCATTAATAGACATGCAATCTTAATTGGATAAGAACTCTAACCATTTCTCAACAATCCCTTTCAAAGGTACTACCTTTGTCTGCACATCGACATCAACATGTGAATCATCCTGAAACACATCATCATGGACACTTCCTTTCCATTTATACCATCTTCTCTTTCCACTTTCTTCACCTTTTGTGGAAGAATTGCTAGATTCAGAGTCCAACATTTTGCGGAAATATGTCCTTGCTTATGGTAGTAAGTGCACTACATGTGCATCCTCTTGACAGCATGACTTGCCTTGTCCAATGGACCTTTGGCTTCTTGCTTTCTTTCCTTCAAAAGTTTCCTGTATGTGGCCATTCTCTTCCAACATCTAGAAACATTATGGTTATCCAAACCACAAAAAGGAACATGCAATTCTTTTCCCATGACTATGTGGAAATTTATCATGTTGAACATAATCAAAAGTAATATGATAATTAGAACCAGATTTATACCTTTCTCTTTCACCTTTATTGACTTCATGAGGAGGTGAAGCAAATGAAGGAGTGGCTCCCTTTGGAACACCAACAATCTCCTCAACGCTATTAGAGTTTCCAAAACTCTCTGGTTCAAGTGTGTGCTTCTGAACACCTACATCCTGCAAATGATGTTTCAAGCTATTGCATTCCTTCTAAATACAATCTTCACACTCTTGAGGTAGAAGACCTGCAATGCAACTCCTTCTTGGGGCTATTTCAATGGCCTTCATGGCAGCTTTGGAACTTTCTCCATAAGAATCTCCATAACCAAGACCTAGATACTTAGGCCTTTCCTCAACTATTATTGGCTCAACAATACCTTGTGCATGTTTACCCAAGCCCTTTCCTTCATAGCCCATCCTGGACATTAGCTTGGAACCTATGTCTCTTGTATGTTTTTCAAAAGAACCAATATAAGCATTCTTAGAAGAATCTGAAGACAAACAAGAATGGTTTACCACTTCTTCAAGCTGATACTTGACCAAGGCTTCTTGACTCCAACTCATGCAGCCTTTTCAGGTTCATTTTTGCAATATGAAGTTTCCTCTCCATTTCCTACAATTTTTCAGAAAGCAACTGCTTCTCTTCCTCCACGGAATTCAATTTCTCTCTAAGTATGTTTCTCTTCCTTCCATCCTCATACATTTCCCTCACCATATCCATCATGGTGAACAATTCTTGCTTCATGTCTTCATCAAAGGATCTTGTGATGAAGGGGGAATTTGAGGACTCACTTGTAGAAGTTGTCATTATGCAAAAGAACAGAGAACTTCAAACAAGATTAATAAAGAGCTTATTCAACAACCTTTTGCAACAAACTTCTTCTACTTCAAGGATTGCCTTGAGGTCCTTTGGGATAGAAGAATACCTTCAGCCCTTCTTCCTTCTTGTCCTTCCTGGACTAAGCTATCAATAGCTTTCCCTTCACCTTTGCAAACTCAAACAATATTCAGCCTGCAAACAAGCATAAAATCAACCTCTGATTGTTTAAACACCTTTCAGACAAGTAATCTTTGCTCTGTCAATCAAGCATTCTGATATAACCTTATTTGAAGGTGAGGTTAACCAATGTTAAGCTCTGATACCACCTAATCTGAAAATGGGGCACTAAAGGCTTCTTGTGAACTAACAAGAACCTCTCCCACTTCCAAAGCTTAAATATTCCCAAGATATTATGATTAACCAGTGCGGAATTAATAATGTGCTTGACAATAAGGTGTATGTTGGTGTTTATTTTTTACTGTTTATGTGCTTTTAAAATTATGTTGTTTATGTTGATACAACATATATAATAGTAAACAATGCAGCAATAAAACAAACACATAGAACATCAATTTAATTAGGAGTTCACCCAAAACTCTTGGGCTACGTCTCCGTGAGCTCTAGTCAACTCGACTATGCTCTTTGGGATTATGGCAACAGTCCTTTTACAAGCTCCTCGCTCAACTCCACTGTTTTACACATAAACAATGGGTTTAGACACCATCTTATCCCTGGCTCTGAAGCTCTCGGCTTTCTGGCCCTGCACTCTCGCTTTGGCTCTGGGCTCTGGCTCTAGCTTTGGCTCTTGGCTCTGGCTTGTGGCTTTGGCTCATGGCTCTGGCTCTGGATTTGCGTGCATCAGTGGTTCACTAGACCTCCTAGCAACTCCCTCAGCTACTTTGTGCATTAGCTTTCACTCTCTCTGCTCTCTTGCTCCTCCCTGCTCTCAATTGAGCTCTTTGCCTCCTTTGAGGTACTTTTCCAGCTTTTCAGCTACCCCAGCCATTTCTCTGTGTATCATCATCTCTTTGCGCCTCTTTGCAATCGCATTACCCTGGGTCCCGCCATCGAACACAGGCCTATCTTCGACCCGATATATCGAAGATCGGAGATCGGGGGTCTCTCCCTTTCCTCTTAAGTCTGCCTCTTGGACCCTCTTCCGATGTGATTTCCCTTTATAAGAGTTTTTTTTTCCATTTTTAGGGGAAGGGGAATGTTTTTCAGGATTTGTATAGTATGTGTGTTAATAGTTAATATGACTATGAAGTGAAAAGCGCCAAGTTAAAACATTTGATGTATATATTTAAACTTAGGCTAAAGATAAAAAGGGGTTTTTTAGGTGATATGGTGCATTTTCCTAAGTAAAGTAGGATTTTTACTTAGGAAATGAGTTTATGAAATCAAATGAATGGTTTTTGATGATTCTAAGTACTTAGGCTCTTAAATCATTGGGCCGAAGGTCTGATCCCTCCAAAAGTCAGAGAAATGCTATGAGCCCCTTTAATTTTCAAAGATATTAATACTTTAGGGGGAATTAGTGAAATCTTTAGGGAAAAATGTGAATGGGAGTTAGTTATTTGAACTTGTCTTGCTTGAGCTGCATCAAGTATGATGTCTACCTTGCACTTGTGATAAAAGTAAAAGTTAACACATTTAGAGACATGATCCATCACAAGTATCATTCTGCAACACCATCTACCTACCCTACCTACTTTAGCCTGACATCTTTTCTTCTTTATTTGGGTGCACTTAGACTGTCAAACCCTTATCAATCTTCTTTTTCTTTACATAGCAAGCCTACCTAAGTCTGCACTTTTTACATCCAAGGGCTCAGGTTACATTGTTGAGCTCCTTTTCATTTACTCTACCTATCTACTTATCTGCCAAGATTACACTGTTTGGCTAGATATTTATTCTCTATTTTACAACATGAAATTGAAAAATGAATGAGCCAAGTTTAAACAGTCTGACTCTTCATAAATTGTGGCAAAAGTTTAATAAGCTGCACACAATTGCTTATTACAGAAAATGAAATAGTAGTGGCATTTAGACTTGCACACTTTCCTAGTCTATTTTTTGTTTGGGGTTCATTTCTTTCACTTTTTTTACCATATTATTCTTTTTACCCTTTGATTTTTCTTTTAGGGTTACCCTCTTTACATTTTTAAAATTTTTTGATTTTTTGAAAATATGGAAAACTTTTGCAATAAGAAAAGGTATGAACATATTACATAGCTCATCAAGTCAATCATGAAATATGACACCTATTGGTATAGGAGCATAACATGTGGATCCTCACCTTTTAATTAACAAAGTAGGGAATATTGACGATGATTGTCAAACTCAAGTGTCGTCGACCACAACAACTGCATAGTTGCAAATATTTCATCAATTGTTGTAAATTGATGATTGGGATGTTGATTGAAATTATTTGTGGACATTTTTTTCATCTAGATGCTCATTATAACTAACATTGTTGCTTGGAATTTGATTTGGTTTTCAAGTATTTGTAGAGAAAATCTAGTCACGAGTTAATTCATTTATCATAATTCACTCTCATCGAATATTGGAATTCACATAACTGAATAGATTATATATAGTGGAACTCACATGTTCCAATAGTGGGATTTCCATATTATCAATATCTAATTTTGGTGGTTTTTTATGCAGCATTTTCATTGAAACTCAATTCAAAAGTTTTAGACTAAATATTGAGATGACACCAATTTATGCACTAGTTCGTGTTGCTTGTTGGTATAATCATTTCGACTTATGATTTGGGAGGGATTTTTTATCACGTGAATCCCTAAACAATCACAATAACTCTCTATTTAAGCCTTTGCCATGGTCTGCCTCTTCATCTAGTCCTGATGATGAACCACACTTATTGGTTCGAAACGCGTTAGCCAAAAATTTCTCTTATGTGATTTCTACCGAAAGACTTTGCTTAATTCATTATGAATCACAGAAGCTTGAATACAAAAATCACAATGTCTCATATCACCTCTTTGTGAGTTATTATTCTTATCTCTTGATAAGATGTTATCATTATCTATTCATGAGTTTTCAATGCCTTGGCGCTCTTTAGTTCATGATGTGATTACATCCATGTACTATATATTAATATCATTGGGATGAATAATATTTTGAGATGGCTAAAGCATGTTCTACTATTATTCTTGTGTTGTGTCTCATTGCATAATTCAACATTAACTGTCAAAGGTAAGATGGGGATCTATAAGGACTACTATCAATGGAGAAATGCAAGTCGAAAACTACTAATCATAAAATTTTGTTTTGACTCCCTTCCATGAATTTCTCAACATAAGGGGAAGTAGAATCATCAAATAGAAGTTGAAAGTAGTGGTCATCATATAAATGACAATCTACCATACATTACAATCATGCTCTAAATCATATTAAGCATATTATTCTTGGTTATACTTGTTATTAATGGGACCAATAATACTAGTGTCATTAAATAAATAGAATATCAACATCATATCTTGTTGATACAGATTGATTGAATTCTTCATATCTTTTAGATACTAGTTGATAGTATATTTTTTATATTAGTTAAGAGAATGCAATAATGTCATTAGATGTTCTCCCATATCATTAGAAAGGAATATTGTAACAAACCATATATCGATCAAAAGCATAAAATATAATATATTAAAGCAAACTCCTGGAATTTTTCTATTCTATGGCATTGGTTTTGTTGTAATATGAGCACCCTCACAAAATATATCTACTTTATTATTATGTACTTTAGATCTAAAAATGTTATCACATTCAAGATATTCAAGATTAAGATAGAAAATCCTCGCTACTTGATTATATGAAATTTCCCTCTAAGGTAGGGAAGCACCTTACATTGGCCTTTTATGGAATGAACCCACTCATCTTACGTACTAAGGTTGGTTGGTCTCTCAATTAGTTAAGTTTCAAATACAATATTCTACCCCACGCATTCGATAAGCAAGATTTCATCATCATTTATAGCTAACAAGAGGACTACAATCATAACAAACTCCTAACTACCGAATGGACCTTCTTTAAGAAGCCATACTACATTTATTCAATACTAACTACCATAATGTACCTTATTTAACAATAATAAATATAGTGGACCTAATCCACCTTACATTGAATTACCTCCACTATTATTACTCCAATGGATCCTTTGTTCACCCATTACACGCATAGGAAGGATCCCAATAGAATGTAATCTTTATGTTATAAAAAAACAAATCTTTAGAACATTTAACTTTTTCTTGTTTTAATGGTATAAAAATCTTTCGCTTGAAGCAATCCATTTCTATCACTTTTATGAATGTAGCGTAGTTTTGTCTCAAATAATATATAAATATTTGATTAATGTAATTTAATTATTTATAATTGTATTTGTCATAATTTTGGTGATCTAGAACACTCTCATAATCATCCCTTGTAAGTGGTAAGGATGACATAAATAAGTCACATCGAAAAAATTACATGCCATGTTGACTTATGGATAGTCATGGTAAACCATAAGATCACTTGAAATTCAAGCTCTTTATAGATATATTTGGACAAATTCCTCAATGAATTAACTCTAGTTAAAATATTTGCCATATCATTATCAAACCATTTATTTAGAAAGAAAAGAACAAAAGATTGAAAAGTAAGTGTTTAGTTCACCATCTCAAATTGATATTTTATTAAAAATTTGTATTTACATATACAAAACTTTTTATATTATTAATATTGGAGTTATTACTAGTATTGTTTGAAGGGTGTAGGTACTAGCTCTACCTAATTTTTGGTTTAAAAAAAGGGATAAATGTACATATAAAAATAAAATGAATAAATTGCTATTAAAATTTTCATATTTCGTTTTAATTTATATATTAATATTCATCAGTGTTTTAAAAAATAATTAGTTATAAATGGTTGATAAATTTGAAGAATCAAAATGAAAAATAGATAAAAATAAACAAAAAAAATTTAAAAAAAAATGTCACATTAGTTTCAATATTTAAATTAAAAATAAAGTAATAAATTATATTGCAAATAATTGACTTATAGTTATTGTTTATGATGCCCTATTTCATATTATTGACATTGAAAATAGTATGATATATAATTAAAGTGATATTATAACACAGGTATTCATTAAATATACAACTTATTATAAATTTATTTTATTTTTATTATCCTCTAACATATGGAACCACTATCTTTAACTATAATTATCCATTTTCAATGAAATTTTATAACAAATTTTATACTTTAAAAAAAAATATAATTAATATTTTAATTAACTTTAATTTTGATACAACTTGAGTGGGCCTAATGGTTAAGAGTATGTGTTTCCTCCTAAGAGGTCACAGGTTCAAAACCAGAAGGGGTAGAGTATGTATGCCTTCGTAGACTTAGCAGTCAAATTGTTGCGCGGAGGTGGATCCCTTGTCCCACAAACAAAGAGGTCTCATACACCAATTTGGTGTCTGGCTTGACCGTAACCTTAAAAATTATTATTATTATTAAAAAACAAATTTATTAAAAATCCATCTTCACTTGATACCTACCCTATTTTGAAAAAATCACCCTTACATAGTTATAATCATTAATTTAACTATTTCTCTTGCATTTCTTTTATAGTCCTTAACTTAATTATGATATATAAGAAACAAAATATGAGTTAGATACAAATGAACTATAATTGAAATACGATAAAACCGCACTCAACATTTGTTTGACCATATTTTTCAAATTTACAACTAACAAATGAGATGTGCTTTTCAAACAAAAGTAAATTTTCAGATTTACAACTAACAAATGAGATGTGCTTTTCAAACAAAAGTACACCTGTACACGTTAACGTCCTTTTAAATGGACAAACTCAAAACTATTTTTTATTTTATTATTATATTAGATTTGTTTTTATTTATATTGTTAATTTTAGGATGATTGGTATTTTTTAAATTTTAGTAAAAGAAAAAGTACAAATCTTCTTAATATTTAATACAAAGTATGTATGCAATAATTAATAAATATTATAAATAAAAAATATTATAGTTTTAAGATAAAATATTTAAATATAGATTCCTTATTAGGTGGAGTTAATTTTTATAATTTTATTATAAAAAAAAAAATGTGTAATTTTTAAAATTTCAACAGAAATATGAATTGATAATAATACTCACATAGAGTGTGTTAATGCCTTTGAGATGCGAACATACAAGAGTATAAGGGAAGGTAGGTTGCTTTCCACTTTGTAATTTGTATGGACACAATGTTGTTGCATAAGGAGACGTGCATATGGCAAGTTAATGGTTGTTGTTGCCACACAGAGCTTGTTTGTGTCACATTTAGGAAGGAACAATTGCACAAGAATTTATACAGTGAGGAGAGGAGGTCGCTCATTATGGGAGGTCATAGAGTGCAATAAGTAAATAATGTTGAAAAAAGGCGAGAAGGAGATCGACTAGTAAGGAGAGAGCGCCTTTGCAGGTAGCCAATCATGGTGGGAAGCAAACAAAGTTGGAGTTCTTGGATCAACATAATTAATCCATGGAACAATTTAGGCTGCTAGGTATGATCCTAATCTTGAACAACAACTGCTTTAGACTCCTCTCTCCTTCTCAAGCAACCTCCCGCAACACTACCAACAATTGTAGGTCCGGTCTCTTGGTTCTACCTCTTTGGAATCTTGTTTCAATCTTAAATTTTGTTGTTTCCAGTTCTCTTTTGTTTACAAGTTTTATAGTATTTTGGGTTTTTTCTCCCCTCGCTAGGCTTAATTGTTCTAGGAGGTCTATTTTTGTTTTAGTTTCCCTCCCTTGTCTATTGCACTTCTCACGTCCCCTGCCCCCTCTCTCGTCTCCTCCCTTGTCCCTCTAGTCGACCTCTTGGTCACCCCTCCCCGCCCTATGCCCTCCTTTCTCCTTTTTTATATACCACCCCTCGTTGCATCTAGCCTTCCCCTCCCCACTTTATGCTTTTGAGTTCCCCTTATGCCCTCCCTTTTGCCCCTTCCCCTGTTTCATATGTCCTAGTGAGTCAGTCTCCCCTTCTGCCCAGCCTTTGGTTTTTCCCTTTCCTCTTTATGGCTAAACATCGATCATCTAGGTCGTCTTGTAGAGGCAAGCAAAGACGTTCTAGCCCCTACTCTTCTCTAGACTTCAATCCTCCCTCCATTCGTGGCACTCGAGCACAATCAGTTGTAAGAGCAACTATGGAATGATACATGGACATCATCCTTGCGACTATTTAGAGAGCAATATTTGACGTGGAAGAACAAGTAAGGCAATGCTAGAGGTACATTCCTCACGTGGACTGGGAAACCAAAGACTGGATCCCAAACATTGGAAACTGTATTAGTTTATTCATAAGGCTATGTTTATTACGTACTTTGAATTTTGTAC
>APFE030164255.1:42063-86914 GCA_000404065.3 Pinus taeda | reverse complement strand
AAGCAAACTCCTGGAATTTTTCTATTCTATGGCATTGGTTTTGTTGTAATATGAGCACCCTCACAAAATATATCTACTTTATTATTATGTACTTTAGATCTAAAAATGTTATCACATTCAAGATATTCAAGATTAAGATAGAAAATCCTCGCTACTTGATTATATGAAATTTCCCTCTAAGGTAGGGAAGCACCTTACATTGGCCTTTTATGGAATGAACCCACTCATCTTACGTACTAAGGTTGGTTGGTCTCTCAATTAGTTAAGTTTCAAATACAATATTCTACCCCACGCATTCGATAAGCAAGATTTCATCATCATTTATAGCTAACAAGAGGACTACAATCATAACAAACTCCTAACTACCGAATGGACCTTCTTTAAGAAGCCATACTACATTTATTCAATACTAACTACCATAATGTACCTTATTTAACAATAATAAATATAGTGGACCTAATCCACCTTACATTGAATTACCTCCACTATTATTACTCCAATGGATCCTTTGTTCACCCATTACACGCATAGGAAGGATCCCAATAGAATGTAATCTTTATGTTATAAAAAAACAAATCTTTAGAACATTTAACTTTTTCTTGTTTTAATGGTATAAAAATCTTTCGCTTGAAGCAATCCATTTCTATCACTTTTATGAATGTAGCGTAGTTTTGTCTCAAATAATATATAAATATTTGATTAATGTAATTTAATTATTTATAATTGTATTTGTCATAATTTTGGTGATCTAGAACACTCTCATAATCATCCCTTGTAAGTGGTAAGGATGACATAAATAAGTCACATCGAAAAAATTACATGCCATGTTGACTTATGGATAGTCATGGTAAACCATAAGATCACTTGAAATTCAAGCTCTTTATAGATATATTTGGACAAATTCCTCAATGAATTAACTCTAGTTAAAATATTTGCCATATCATTATCAAACCATTTATTTAGAAAGAAAAGAACAAAAGATTGAAAAGTAAGTGTTTAGTTCACCATCTCAAATTGATATTTTATTAAAAATTTGTATTTACATATACAAAACTTTTTATATTATTAATATTGGAGTTATTACTAGTATTGTTTGAAGGGTGTAGGTACTAGCTCTACCTAATTTTTGGTTTAAAAAAAGGGATAAATGTACATATAAAAATAAAATGAATAAATTGCTATTAAAATTTTCATATTTCGTTTTAATTTATATATTAATATTCATCAGTGTTTTAAAAAATAATTAGTTATAAATGGTTGATAAATTTGAAGAATCAAAATGAAAAATAGATAAAAATAAACACAAAAAAATTAAAAAAAAAAAAAATGTCACATTTAGTTTAATTTAAATTAAAAATAAGTAAAAATTATATTGCAACATTATTGACTTATAGTTATTGTTTTATTGATTGCCCTATTTCATATTATTGCATTTGAAATATAGGTCATGATATATAATTAAAGTGATATTTTATTAACATGAATTCAATTAAATTACACTTATTATAATTTATTCTTATTTTTATTTTCCTTCTTAACATATGGAACCATCTACTTAACTATAATTATCCATTTTCAATGAAATTTTATAACAAATATTTATTACTTTAAAAAATAATTATAAAATTAATATTTTTATATTATACTTTAATTTTTGATACAACTTGAGTGGGCCTAATGGTTAAGAGTATGTGTTTCCTCCTAAGAGGTCACAGGTTCAAAACCAGAAGGGGTAGAGTATGTATGCCTTCGTAGACTTAGCAGTCAAATTGTTGCGCGGAGGTGGATCCCTTGTCCCACAAACAAAGAGGTCTCATACACCAATTTGGTGTCTGGCTTGACCGTAACCTTAAAAATTATTATTATTATTAAAAAACAAATTTATTAAAAATCCATCTTCACTTGATACCTACCCTATTTTGAAAAAATCACCCTTACATAGTTATAATCATTAATTTAACTATTTCTCTTGCATTTCTTTTATAGTCCTTAACTTAATTATGATATATAAGAAACAAAATATGAGTTAGATACAAATGAACTATAATTGAAATACGATAAAACCGCACTCAACATTTGTTTGACCATATTTTTCAAATTTACAACTAACAAATGAGATGTGCTTTTCAAACAAAAGTAAATTTTCAGATTTACAACTAACAAATGAGATGTGCTTTTCAAACAAAAGTACACCTGTACACGTTAACGTCCTTTTAAATGGACAAACTCAAAACTATTTTTTATTCTTTATTCTTATATTTAGATTATTGTTTTTTATTTATGATTTTTTTATGTGATGATTGTTATTTTTTTTAATATTTAGTAAAAGAAAAAGTACAAAATTTCTTATATTAATTATACAAAAGTAAGTAGGCAATTAATTATAAAAATATTATTATAAAAAAATATAATTGAGATTAAATAAAATATTAATATAGATTCTTATTAGGTGGAGGTCAATTTATTAAATTTTTAAGATTATTAAAATAAATGCTTGTAATTGTTAAAATTTCAACATGAAATTGATAATTATACTCACTAGAGATCTTGATGGCCATCTAATATGGCATCGAGATGCGAACATACAAGAGTATAAGGGAAGGTAGGTTGCTTTCCACTTTGTAATTTGTATGGACACAATGTTGTTGCATAAGGAGACGTGCATATGGCAAGTTAATGGTTGTTGTTGCCACACAGAGCTTGTTTGTGTCACATTTAGGAAGGAACAATTGCACAAGAATTTATACAGTGAGGAGAGGAGGTCGCTCATTATGGGAGGTCATAGAGTGCAATAAGTAAATAATGTTGAAAAAAGGCGAGAAGGAGATCGACTAGTAAGGAGAGAGCGCCTTTGCAGGTAGCCAATCATGGTGGGAAGCAAACAAAGTTGGAGTTCTTGGATCAACATAATTAATCCATGGAACAATTTAGGCTGCTAGGTATGATCCTAATCTTGAACAACAACTGCTTTAGACTCCTCTCTCCTTCTCAAGCAACCTCCCGCAACACTACCAACAATTGTAGGTCCGGTCTCTTGGTTCTACCTCTTTGGAATCTTGTTTCAATCTTAAATTTTGTTGTTTCCAGTTCTCTTTTGTTTACAAGTTTTATAGTATTTTGGGTTTTTTCTCCCCTCGCTAGGCTTAATTGTTCTAGGAGGTCTATTTTTGTTTTAGTTTCCCTCCCTTGTCTATTGCACTTCTCACGTCCCCTGCCCCCTCTCTCGTCTCCTCCCTTGTCCCTCTAGTCGACCTCTTGGTCACCCCTCCCCGCCCTATGCCCTCCTTTCTCCTTTTTTATATACCACCCCTCGTTGCATCTAGCCTTCCCCTCCCCACTTTATGCTTTTGAGTTCCCCTTATGCCCTCCCTTTTGCCCCTTCCCCTGTTTCATATGTCCTAGTGAGTCAGTCTCCCCTTCTGCCCAGCCTTTGGTTTTTCCCTTTCCTCTTTATGGCTAAACATCGATCATCTAGGTCGTCTTGTAGAGGCAAGCAAAGACGTTCTAGCCCCTACTCTTCTCTAGACTTCAATCCTCCCTCCATTCGTGGCACTCGAGCACAATCAGTTGTAAGAGCAACTATGGAATGATACATGGACATCATCCTTGCGACTATTTAGAGAGCAATATTTGACGTGGAAGAACAAGTAAGGCAATGCTAGAGGTACATTCCTCACGTGGACCAATTCTAAGACTAATTCTATTAAAGATACAAAAATAATGTTACATGGAGGCACCGACCTTTGCAGAACCTGTCTCAGAGAAATTACCAAGTATTAGCAAACAGTGACTAAAAAGGCGACTGCCCTTAAGGGGAAACCAATCCAAAAAAGTGAGTTGCCCACGCAGGGGAACCAGCTTATAATTTTCATGTTTGAGAGTTTTTTTCAGCAAGACAAAAAAACCAAAAAGACCCCATGTAACAGCAATTACAGCTTAAAACAACAAAGAAGACCCCATATATGGTGACTTGGTGTCTAAGAACCTGGAAACATAACTAAAGTCTACTAGGTGTCAACAGGTGGTAGGGGCTCCTCCACGATGAGACACCCATAAGCATAAGGGTCATCGTCGGCTTGCTACTGGCCACTGGTCGTGGCATCCCGCTGCTCTTTGCCACCTGGAGTGTTCGTCTTGTCTGCCACCTTCCCATTGCCATATGGGGTGTTACTCATCTTGTTCGAGGCTTCTGGGTTAGAGCAAGCAGCGTCCATCCTGTTTCAAGCATCACCCTGCGAGCTGTTCTGCCTACTATCGCTTGTCCTATCCTGAATGATGCTAGCCGAGATTGTATTGCATTGTGGCTCCTCCTTGAAGGCGACAGAGATAGTGGCGATTTTATGGGGGAAGTCTAGGGTGCATCTGAATTGGAATTGGGTGGAGTGAGAGGGATTCATTGTAGGCTCATAGTCAGCTTGTGGGTGCTAGGTCTCCGCATTATGCCGATCGCTAGCCCTCTGGGCCTGCCCTCTTCCACTGCGGGTGATGGGATAGCGACCCCTGCTATGAGCCGCAGTCGAAGGCAAGGAGGATTTTGCCTGAGTCGAATCAGACGGGGATAATGAGGGAGGGCGAATTGCTCTCCCTTGACTGCTTCCCCTGCGACTTCTCATTCTATGCCTCAGGTGGGGCATATTTGCTTGGTGAATATCGGTTCACTGGGTGCTTGGAGGAGCTAGAGAAGGGATGGAGTGGCTTGTGGAGGCAGGGGAGTGAGGAATACGATTTCTTGAGGTGTAATTGAGGGCCGAAATAGTAATTCTAAAATAGCAAAGCGAGTTGTGAGAGAAATGAGCACCGTCGATTATCTTAATGCAGCAGAGAAGTTGACATCTTCTCCCCGTGGATGTTCTAGAGCTTGGTTGTGCCGCTGCGGGAAGGCAATTGCAGGCGAGAGGAGGCAAAGCAAGGGGGGGACACAGAGCATTCTCCATCTTAAGGACCAGAACCAGAAGTAGGTGGCCTCGACTCTCTCCCTCCATTAATGTTTTTTGGCTTTCAGGCTTCATTGAATCACCATAAATTATGGCAGTGGGCGTCTCGGTAGCAGTGCGGGTGGCCATGTGGCCATACCGCTTGCCCGCCCGGATGATCAGCGTTGTACTGGCACCATTAATCACCCGCATCCGATATTTCTTTATTAATATAATTATACATATGAATTTATAATATTTGTTTATAAATGTATTTATATTTATAATTAATTAATTATAAATTTGAATTTATAGTATTTGTTTTTAATTATAATTTTATGAATATTTCTTTATTGATTTATTCATAAATTTAAATTTAAAATTTTCTTGTGAGTTAGGTATTCAATTAGTAGGCATACCAGTGGAATACAAGTGACATATGCATATGTAGCTATCATATGCATGCCTCGTATGTATGTTAATATTCCCATTTTGCATGTAAATCGAGATGTGTCGTTACATTTATTAGAAGTTACTTCCTCCAACCTATTGTTGACGTGCATTAAATCAACATAAGTGACTTGTTTGGATTTAACTATCATAACCATTGTGTTGCCAATGTTAACAATCATATCCATATTAGAGAATAAATCCTCGAGGTTTTTAAATTGCTTGTTGAGATCATAAGGACTTGTTGTAGTAAGAACAATACTATTAGCATAATGCAAAAGGATAATGACTAATGAATATATTGGTCCTAGAGTGTGACCTAAAACTTCTTATGCTTAGTTAAGGGTCCATATTCCTTGGATGTAAGGAAACATGTTAATGACCCAAAACCTAGAGGCATTTGACAAGAGGAAAAGCATGCCCGCTCATGAACCACCTACATGTTATTTTAGGCGGTGTGGTTTTCCTTGAATAATGGTGATAAGTTTGCTTGCATTAGTAAATATTAACTAATGACTACTATCCCCATTGATGTTTTGACAACTAAGTTACGATAGGCTTTCCCATCGCTAAAAAAAAAATAATGAAGATATTTGGTTAAATAGAAATATATAATAAACACATATTGTCACAGAAAACTATATATTGATTTATAATTTTCTATACAATTGCATGTTATTACAACTAGTGTAAATTCACCTTGAAAAGTTATCATGCATTGGGAGGGAATAGATCCTTTAAGGTGCAAATCTTCATTCAAGTTTTTACATTTTAAATAATATTTACACCTAAAGAAATTTAATCCCTCTTTAATATAGCTTGAGTAGGCCTAATGGTTAAGAATATGTGTTTCCTTCGAAGAAGTCACAAGTTCAAGTCTAGAAGGGAGTATAGTATGTACTATGTAGAGTTTAGCAGTTAAATTGTTGAGCGAAGGCAAGTCCTTCTCCCACAAACAAGGGGTTCTCATATAGCAATTCAATGTTTGGCTTGGATGTGACCCTAGAAATACATTATTATTATTAATATTATTATTACACCTTTGTAAACATTTGCAGTCAAATTATTGCATAGGCAAGTTCCTTATCCCACAAACAAGGCGGTCTTATATACCATTTTGGTGTCTGACTTGGATATGACATTAAAATTAGATTATTATTATTATTATTGACTAAGAAAAAATATTAAGCAAACTATGTGCTTTAAGGCACAATAGAGTTATAGATATTCAAATAGTATGACATATTAATCTAGGGCCAGGCCTTCTAGACTATGCCTAAACTTAGTTACATCTAATCAGAGGAATTTAAAAGTGCACACTCTATAAAAAAAACTCTAAAATTAAACACATTTTGGTTTGCGTATACAATTTTCCTAAAGTAAGGCCTTTAAGTTAACCAAAATTGGTGTTAGGTTCTAGTTGAGTGACATCCATATTCAAGTCTAAAAGGAATGACATGAGAGCCTTGACATAATTAATTACTGGGGAGAGATGTAGAGTGAGACAATTACCCTTAAGTAGGTTAAATTCGCCCACTACCAGTGAGTTGAAGTTCCTCCATTTGGGTCCAAAGGTAACAAAGTTCATCTTATGTTCTTTGAACCTAAAGTCGATGCTCTATCAATAAGTCCATATTGGTGCCTATTTGGACTTCTAGCTAATTAGCATAGATTTGTAGATGGTATACACTCTCCTACAATTATGTGAGCTCAATGGTTGACACCCAATGCTCCTTCCACCAATTAGAAGATATTACACACAACACTACATAAGGCAAAGTAATAGTCAAACTCACTCCAAAGACAACACACCAGATCTAAAACTCGTGAGAATAAAAGGGAGAGTCCCTATGTGAAAGGTTTTCTAAAATCAAGTCCATTATCATTCCCCAAAACTTCACATTAACATAGGTGTACAAAGCCATATCCACTGCACTATGGAGACATGATGAGACATTAATTTTTTATGATTGTGTTATTAAAAGGCCACATATTACCCTATGAAAATCAAGGTGATCATGGGACTAAGAGGGCGTTAGGTGATGCATGACCATATCAAAACATGTCAACATGGATGATTATGGAATAGGCTGCAAAAGTGTTTGACATTTTATACTCAAGGTTGTCATAAGTTGCCACATAGCTTGGGATGCTAGAGAGTCCACATGGAAATTGTTGGATCTTAGGATGTGAAATGTGTACACCTTGGGGAGAGATTCCAATTATGAATGGATTCTTTGAAATGTCAACTAGATCTTTGGATCAAAAGGGTAGGAACTGAGTTGCAAATGCCTTATGGTATCTTTTGAGTTTCAATCATAAACAATTTTTGGGGATGGTTGGGAACAACTATGTTGATTCCTTGAAGGAAGGTGTAAGCCTTTGCTTGGTTGTTCATGGCGTTTCCCAAACTCCAAGATAAAGACAACGTTATTGCTCCCATGGGGCAAAATATCGCTCCCCTTAGCACTTGTCACTCTTGGACTTTGTTTGGAAGCATCAACAAAACATATAATATGGGCATCTTGTGATTTGAGCCATTGCCAGAAATCATCCTAGGAGAAGGAGAGTTGGCATTCCTTAGGAGTAGATACTCCAATAGAGAGGGTTTGATAATTGAATTGGGATCATTGACCTTCCTTAGTTGGGTATAGGGTCTACGAACTTGTGAGCTTGTGCATTCAAGAACTTAGATGCTCAACCAAAAGAGATTTAGCTCTCTTTGCTACCATTGTTTACATGCACGTTGAATTACATATTATGTATATGCTTCTGTGATTGATTTGCAAGTCTGCACATCTTGGAGGAAGCAAAAGGGTTGGACCCTATAGGAACATCTTCATACGTAGGACCCTTGGGTATGTCTCTAAGTCCAACTTTGATAATTCGAATGTTTGGCATGCTTGATTCAATGTTCTTTGTTGATTGTTTTATCTTGCTCTATTGAGGTTTTCAACCCTTGCCTTAGGGAACTTTTCCTGCCAACAATAAATTTGCCATTAACCAGAATAGAAATTTAAACACTTTTTTTTTTTTTTTAAACTAAAACGATTATGATTTTATTTATTTGAAAAAACTTGGGTCTTTGCCCAAGCGGCTCCAATTACATTACAGATTTCTATCTGTTGCTTATTAAGATTTGCTTGATTTTCAGGGCATTTGTACAGTACTTTCGTTGTTTATAATTAGCAGTCCTTTCATCAGAGAGCTGCCTTTGTTTGCCAGCTAGTCTGCTTCACCGTTTGACTTTCTGAGTATATGATAAAACTTACATGTGTCAAAGTCTAGAAGAACTCTCTTCAATCTGTCCAGTATTTTGTTGAGGTTGGCATTGCTAAATAGATTTCCCAACTTTAGGCTTTTTATTATTAACTTTGAGTCTCCAAAAACTTGGAGGTCTTTGACACCTTTGTCTCTTGCAATGTGGCAGGCTTTGACAAGCCCGAAAATCTCTGCTTGATTGTTAGATTTCTGGCCTAATCCCCAATTGAAACAGTCTTTTGAAGTCCCGTCAGTAGAGTATATGACCCCCCCTGCACCTGCATCTCCGGGATTACCTTTAGACGCTCCATCGAATTTTTTTTTACTTAAGTTTTGTGACCGCCACCATAGTTGGAATTTGTCATCTTCATCTCTTATGTGCCATTCCTGATTTGCCTTCTGTGGGAAGAGGAGTTGCTTATGCGGACAGGGCTCTAGCGGGCCAAGCCATCTTTTTCCTTCAGGCATTAACAATGGATCTTCTTTAAAATACTGTTGTTGGGCTGCTTCCAGTAGAAAAGATTTAGCTTTTGCTGCGACTTGCAGTGGAGTGTGCCTCATCTCTCTGAAAATCTGCTGATTTTGAGCTAGCCAAAGCTGCCAGCAAACATATTTTGGGATAGCAGTCCATATTTTATTCCAGAATGATTTGGAAGGGATGCACTGGGGATAGAAACCATTCCAAGTGGCGTATAGATCTGCGACAGAGATTTGTGAAGGCAGAATAATCTGTAAATCATGTAAAATAATACTCCATACCTCTTTTGCAAAATTGCACTCCAAGAAAAGGTGCTGGGCTGTTTCGAAGTTGCTGCTGCATAATACACATCTGTGCGGCCCTGCTATATTCCTTTTTTCCAGATTATCGCCAGTTAAGAGTTTGTTATGAGCCAGGGTCCAGAAAAAGAAATTCACTTTTGGAAGGGCTAGGGGTTCCCAGACATTCTTCCAAAAAGCCGGGGTTTGACTGCTATTTCTTGAAGCCTGTAATGCTCTATATCCTGCTACTGTAGTGTAGACTCCGGATTGACCCCATCCGCATTTGTCTTTCATGGTTCTGTTGATAGGCGTTGCTTCCTCCAGCAGATCTTCAAGCAGAATTTGTTGGTGAGTTAACCGCTCTGGGACTCCATGGAAATCCCATCCTGCCCAATCTCCACGATGATCCCACTTTGACAGTTCGAATATGGTATTGATTCCTGCCTGCTTCAACCAGTCCCTGAGATCAGCTATGTCCTCATTATCCTTCAGGGGTTCTTTCCCCATAATTCTGTCAAGCCACAGATGGGTGCGCTTGCCGTTTCCCAGAATCCTGTAGGCCTGTTTGTTGAAGAACTTACTGCTCCTACAACATAGTTTCCACACCTACGTGCTGTTGACTACATTTGCATTCTGTAGATTGCTAAGGGATTTGTTGGGTCTGTACTTAGAGCTCAGCACTACACTAACCGGGTGGGTGGGTTCATGGATCAACTTCCATAAGATCTTTCCTCCCAACGCTAAATTTACAAGAGCTGGATCTCTGATTTGGAGCCCTCGATCTGCCTTTATTTTTTTAACCACGTCCCAGTTCACCAGATGCATTTTATTTTCGTTTCCCTTTCCTCCCTGCCACAAGAAGTCTATGATCAGTTTGGATATTTGCTCCGCCACATTTCTTGGTGCTAAGAGAAACGCTGCCTGGTAGATTGGTAGCGCCGACAGCATTGCTTTGATTAAGATTACTTTGCTTCCCTTCGTCAACCAATAGCCTCCCCACGCTGCAATTTTAGTTTTGATTTTCGAGATTATTTCACTCCATAGCGATCTTTTATTTGCTTCTGATATAATGGGAAGGCCTAGATACTTGAATCTATTTAGCTTGCTTGTCCTTTGAAGCTGAGAAGAGTGATTATGCTAGAGAGCTCCCTTTGATCTATGTTCCAACTATAAACTTCGCTTTTGTTCTCATTTATTAATGCCCCAGAGGCTCTGCAATAATTATTGAGGACTGCATTTATGGCTCTGTCAATTCTAATGGAGGCTCCGCCTAGAAGAAGTGAATCATCAGCGAATAACGCGTGATTCAGGGCTTCAGCTCCGTGGAAAGGCTTAAGACCCGGGATGTTGCCGTTTAATTTTTCTGCAGTGAGTTTTCGGCTGAGTGATTCCGACATTATGATATACAGGAATGGAGAGAGTGGACATCCCTGCCGGATGCCCCTCTGACTTTGGAAGAAATTCGTGGGGCGGCCATTGATTAAAGGGGCGATCCATGGTTTTTCTATGCAGGATTTGATGAGGTTGACGAATTGATACGAAAATCCAAATGAGAGCAGGACCTTGTAGAGGAAAGAGCGATCCACTCTGTCGAAGGTGTTTGCCATATCTAACTTGATCAGCATGCCTTTTTCATTCCGTTACTTGCTAGAATGGATGATCTCCTGTACCTGGATTACGTAGTCTAGAATATGCCTGCCTTCAACGAAACCGCCTTGTGGGGGAGAGATCAGTGTTTTTAACAGCGGCTTAACCCTGTTTGCTATCAGTTTTGCCAGAATTTTGTATGAAGCATTGCACAACGATATCGGCCTGAACCTTGTGAACATCTTCGGATTGATGTCTTTGGGAATTAGAGTGAGATAAGTGGATTTAGTTCCTCCGCCTACCTTGGCTTTTCCCATGAACCAACGTATCATTTTGCAGAGATCAACTTTAATGATATGCCAACAAGACTTGTAGAAATGGATTGTAAATCCATCAGGCCCGGGAGCCTTATCTGTGTCCATGGACCAGATGAATTTTATAATTTCCTCCTCCGTGGTTGGCCTGCAGAGAACTACGTTTTCTTCAGGGCTAATAAGAGTGGGGATATTGGTAATGAAATCAGCGACTTCCTCATCATTGCTGTGGGTTTCTTCTCTGTAGAGATTCCTAAAGTGGGTTTCTGTAGCTACTTTGACCTGATTAAATCCTTTGCAAACGATACCCTCTGATGTTTTAATTTCTGCTATGTGATTCCTAGTCAATCTTGCTCTGTACTGTCGGTGGAAGAAGGAGGTGTTTCGGTCTCCAGCCTTCAACCAAAAACTTCTAGATTTTAGTCGCCAGTATTCTTCCTCCTTTCTGAAAGTTTGGTGAGCAGAATGTTGGGCTTTTGTTTCTTTTTCTAGCAGCTCTGTTGTGATGTCCTTGTTTTCCATCTCTGTTTGCAAAGTCTGCAATGCATGAACTGACTCCTTTCTTTGCTCAGTAGGAGAGGGTCCTGGTTTCTTTATCCAGTTCTTCAACGCCTGCTTAGTTGCTTTTAGCTTTTGCTCCCATACATAGCTGGGGGATCCCATGAATGTTTTGTCCCAAGTTGCGAAATTTAAACGCTCTTGATACATGCAAAAACCTAACTTAAAAACCTCAAATTGAAACTAAATTACTAACCAACGACAAAAAAATAAAACTATGGCTAGCCATATCCAATTTTAAAATCATGCCCTTCTTCCTTCTAAATTTTCTAAAATGGATTGTCTCCTCGACTAAAACAATATTACCCACTCTTGGTTTGTTTTTCAACGCCTCCTTAGTTTTCAAAAAATATTATTTTATAAAACAAATTACAAATGGAAATTGGATATATTATTATATATGCAAATATAATATCTTCTCTACCTTAAAATTTCATCCCACATTTCTAGGAATTAATTTAAAAAAAACTTCAAATATTTTAATAAATTCCACAATTTGATATCATCATAGTCATTGCAGACCACATTCTCAATTTGCCTCTATAGAACTGTACATTTATTAAATCCCTATATTCTTCATCACCGCTGTCCCACACTAATTGCTTTTCTGAGAACATACACACCAATTACCTGGAAATTCAGTAAAAATCTGGTAATCTGCTTCAATGAATATCACTGCCCCACGCGAATTGCTATGAAGATGCGCACCGATTACAAATGGAAAAATGAGTAAAAGCCGACGAAGTGCTATGAAGATGCGCACCAATTACGTGGAAACTTAACACAGGTCCATTAATGTATAGGTGGAAACACTCCATTAGACAATACCCACGTCGGCTGAGTCAAAACAACGGGAGATCTCATTTGAGAAGGACCCTACATAATCTCGTTCACCGTTTATTAATTTCCCATATCATTTGGCGATCCACAGCCGTCGATCACCTTGACTAATCTAACGGACCAGAGTCCCCGTGAAAAGTTTCTTATTCCTTTCCTGGCGCAACGCATCCAGGCAATTTCAGGGTGCACTGTCGTTTCTCAGTTGATCGAGTTTAAAAGCTGCGAGGGATTTGATCATACGCCACAGTCTCCTCTCTGGTGTGTCTTGCGTCGCTTCTGTTTTTGTTTATTTCTTCGTTTGAGGTAAAAGCAAGTTACCCTTTAATATTTTAATTATGTGCCGCCTGTGGGATTCGAAACCTTGAAGTCTTTTTGCATCTGATCAGGTATTTTTGCGAAGCTAATAGATTTGCGTTTGCCCGTTTCGATCCAACTATCCAGTGCAAATGGCGGAGCAGTTGACCGAGGATCAGATCGCAGAGTTCAAGGAGGCTTTCAGTCTGTTTGACAAAGATGGCGATGGTAAGCAAGATTTCTCTGCATTCATGCATACCAATATTTAAGACTTGAATTCTTTGGTTAAAGAAAGTGCCGTTTTCGTTGTATTTCTCTTTGTGGGTTTATATGGCCCTCAGGTTTGCATATTTTGTAATAGGTTAAAAGATTTCCCCTTCCTTTACGATGTCTTTTTGCCTGTATTTTGTTTAGAGGTAGGGCTTGTTTCCCTGAGAAGATATGCCCTTGCTATGCAATATGTTTGTGCAAGATTTTGTTTGTGATTTTTAAAGAATCGGCTGCCGAGGTTTTTATTTTCTTCAGCCAATATTTGTTATATGCTTTGCTATTCTGTATTCATTCTGCTGTGAAAGAGCTTGTTATTAACCCCTTTGAGTACTTAAGTGAGCGCTTGTTTTCCTTTTTACGCCATCGTGTGCATCGACGCAAAGCTTTGATTGGATCCATACTCTGTCAAGGGAAATGATCAAGTAGAGGGTCTATAGGGTTATTTATCTGTATTCATTATTAATGCTGATGGGTTTCCGTAGGGCCATTTGCCACTGCTTGTTAAATAAAGATAATTTTGTTTGAGGTCGGTTATTTGTTTTAGATTGGGTAGGATTTCAAGCCAGGAGCCTGCCTACACATGGCAGTCTGCGTTATCACTGATCTACGTAGCCCTTGCATGATAGGTAACCTCTACCGGTTTGCTGACAAGGTTTGGATTGCTACCTCCGAAAACCCAGCTTCAAGTCATATTTTGGTTCAAGCTTCTAACCACTGACAACCAACCTCAATATTTGGTTATGACAGTGTTGACAATTTGATGGGCTAGGATGAACCCAGGACCTGCCTCTCTCTGGCAGGCCATTCTACCCAGTTTCGTCAAACTCTTCTGAATCTGCGTCCTCTTAAGTTTATCTCCTTTTTGAGGAAACTGAGTCTAGCCAGCTCCTCGAAGTCTTACACAGCCCTAAGTCATACTTGCAATTTTGACTCGCGGGTATGACTCGTACTTTCAAATCAAATGTGATTTGAGCGAGATTGAGGGGCTAGAATCCATGGGGTTTTGTAATATGCAGTACTATCTATGGATTTTAAAATAAGTCATTTTGGAAAATTTGCATTATATGGGCATTGCAAACACTTTTATTAATCCAGGGAGGGTAGAGCATGTCAGCTCTGTAGATTTTAGCAGTCAAATTGCTGTGCATAGGTAGATTTTTTATGCCACAAGCAAGGGTGTCTCAGACACCAATTTTGGTATCTGGCTAATCTTGACTGTGGTCTTAAAATTAGATTATTATTATTATTATTATTATAATATTTTTCATATTTATCTTGTTATCTATATATATATATATATATATATAATTTATTGAAAACTCTCCAGTCTCACCTCAGTTTTAGTAAACTCTTGCCTCTTTAGCCTTGACATTTTGTTATTTGAATCAAGTCTAGTGGCTTTGGTTTTATCATTAAGTTTTCTACGGAGATTGAATGATTGACATAGCCTCATTGGTTCTATTTCAAGGTGGGGATTGGTACCTCGAACATCTTTAGAATTATGCTTATAGGGAATCAATTTTTTGTTTCTCAAGTCAATGACCTCCAATCTTAATGAAATTGGCTAATGAAAGCATTAAAATGAGGCAGAAAGCTGAAGATGCCTAATCAGTTTTTGGCTTTAGTGCCAATCCTTTACCCTCTTGCATGATAAAATCCAGTGCTGAAATGGTGCAATCGGTGTGCTGAGGGCTGAGGCAGATCTGAGTCCGTCCTGTCAGATCCGAAATTGGATCTGATCTGGGGATCTGTGTTTCCACCTTGCCTGCCAGGTCTACCCTGCAACACAGGATAAATGGTTGTTCAGGTTCTTCTGTATAGATATCCATTTCTGGTTAGATTCTGAAGTTACTTTGGTTTCGTTAGTTGAATTATTCTAAATTTTGGGCGTTAAAATATGGGAGAAAACTCTATGAGATTTGACCTCTACACTGAAAATTGAATTCCTTTACCAACCGGCCATGGTGTAATACTGAGGTCATTTGTAGTATTATTATGATATTTAAAATTGAAAAATAATTAGCTGGGGTCATATTTAATTGAGACAATCTGCTGACCATGCTTTTCTGCAGGCTGCATTACTACCAAAGAATTGGGTACTGTCATGCGTTCATTAGGACAGAATCCAACTGAAGCTGAACTTCAGGACATGATCAGTGAAGTTGATGCTGATGGAAATGGGACAATTGATTTTCCGGAGTTCCTGAATCTTATGGCTCGAAAGATGAAGGTAGGGTTCCACTGTTCTTTACCAATTCATTATGGAGTTCTGCATTTCAGATTCTCCTTTTGATTTTTCATAGAATTGTGATGTATTTATAGATTTCCTTCTCTCTCAATACTTGTTTGATGTTTCACATATCCCCCCTTTTCTGGTAATACAAAACGTTTTCGTTGATCTGTGGGAGTTACGAACCCCAACTCTGCATGATTTTGTCGAACCCCCTTATTAAACTTGGGGGATGTGAAACTCAGCCAACCGTATACAGGATGAGTGCTCTCTGTGCACTTGCATTTGAACCTGGGTCATTATTGTGCTGAACAATAATTTTTTATAGGAATTTAAATTTAGGCCTTTAATTGTATTGATGATCCAAGCTGGGATTTGAACCTGGGTCATTTTCTTTTTACTGTGTAATGCGTTTCTGATGGAAACCTACCAGGCATTCCCCCTCAATCTGAGGGTGGTACTCAGGGTAAACTGGTTTTTTCAAAGCACAAGGCCAGGTCTACTTCTCAACAACAAGTGGCTCCTTAAGAGTTAATGTGTCATAAAGTAGGATTTGAACCCAGACTGGGGAGGAATCAACTTCTCCTCTCAGCTACTTGAGCTACAACGATTGACAGTTTTTGTTTCCCTTTCATTATCCAATTACAGGCTTTAATGCCAAGGGTGGTTTTACTAAGCAACTGGAAATATATATTCTTTGAGGTGCTGGACCTTAATGTGGTTCTATTGCTGATGTAGGATACTGACTCAGAGGAAGAATTGAAAGAGGCCTTCAAGGTTTTTGATAAGGATCAAAATGGTTTCATATCCGCAGCAGAGGTGAATTTCAATCATTTGTAATGCAGTATCGGGTTATTTGTATGCTGTTTTTGTAGATTATTGCACTTTCCACATGTAACTATGTAATTGAATCCTTGCTTCTGTAATGGACATTCTGTTTTTCAGCTGCGGCATGTGATGACCAACTTGGGAGAAAAGCTAACTGACGAAGAAGTTGATGAGATGATCCGTGAGGCTGATGTTGACGGAGATGGTCAAGTCAACTATGAGGAGTTTGTCAGGATGATGTTGGCAAAATGAGATGAATGTAAACCTTAGTATATTTTAAACATAATCGGGGTACATTATATAGCTAGCTACCTTCCTGTTTATAATGTTTGTCCGCGGGGAGTATCAATAAGGACATTCGGAGGATGCCCTCTTTTGTTTCCATGTTCTTTGGGCAACCCTCTTTTGTTTTGTTAGAATGCTAAGCGCGGTAGCAATAGAACCTGAAATTTAATGTCAGGACGCTGTTTTGAATTTCATTTTGAAATGTGAATTGAGTGGAACGCTTATTTGACATCCAAAAAATTCTCGTTGTATGGACAATGCATTTGCTAGATTTGATCTGTACTTTCACACAAGTCTGTAACTTGAATCTACATCCAAGGAACAAATGCCATTGAATGTGTATTTTAGATTGGAATCTGGTTTTAATCAAGAACGATTTTAAGCCTTGGCAATTTTTATAGCATGAATTGCGTGCTTTTTCTTTTCGATGGGAGATAGCATGTCTGTGGAATGTTCTTACTTTATGATGGCCAAACTTGACGTCCAAAAAATTCTCTTTATATGGACACTATATTTAATTCACACTTTCCTAAAATACCCAATTCATAGTTTTGATATTATACACAGATGCTGTTATTATGACAGGGATGTCATGACATGAATTCCTTTTGGACTGATTTGTGAGAATCTTAGCGGTCTGTGATGCTTTTCTGTCCACTTCAAAGTACTATTCTTTCTTAACTTGTAGGCAGTATTCTAGCTTTATTTATGCCATAATTTTTCACCGATTCAGATTCATAAACTGCCTTTATTTGTATCTTAGCTTTACTAATGATATGAACCTTCAAAGAATGTGGACTATTGTTAAAGGAATTGCAAAATTATTGTCTTTCGGGAATTTTTGAATGTAGACTATTGTTGAAGGAATTGAGAATTGTTATCTTTCATGTGGGAAAATGACCTTCTTGATTGTGCTTTACTTACCTAGAGTGTACATGCTCAGAATGTTATTGACAAAGAAATTGCCTACGCATTATCCTTCCATGTGCTAAACGGCCCATCATAATTGTGCTTTACTTGCCTGTACATGCTCAGGATGTGGACTATTGTTAAAATTACAGGGCGGTTTTCCTTGCATATATGTACAAAACGGATCTTCATAATTGTGCTTTGCTTAGCTGTGCATTTTGAATCTTGGTTTCACGTTTAGAAAAAATAGGCCCTACTATATAAATGTACACTTACATGGGCCAACTAATATGCATTTGTGGAAAGTAGGTGGCCTAACTTTTATATATATATATATATGTGTGTGGAGGTAGGTGGGATTCTTGCGTGAAAAGGGTGTAGATGTTAGCAAAAGTAGATGCAGTTGTTAAAGGAATGGTACGCCAGCAATGAACAGTAACAAGTGTATAGAGCAGGAATAGGAACTGTTGCCACTCGGGTGTTTGAACCTTGGAAATGTTGGCAAATAATTAGTTAAATGTTCATCAACATTGGTGACGTTGGGATTTACCTGGGCCTTTTTCGATTCTAAAATGTGGAGTTTTAGCCACTATTACATAGTCATTAATATTTCGGAGGATCATTGTTCATAGGTTTATGAACTAAATGGATATTAATGGGAGAACAATCAAGTATGTGGACTTGTACAACCTACGTCACTTTTGAAAAGGCAGACTTTGCAAACTAAGGATAATTATTTTGGGACATGCAAACTAAGGGTAATTTAGGACATGCAAGATAAGTGGAGTTTTGTGTTACAAACAAAAAACAATTCAAAATAAGCACCAACTTTATTTTATATGGTATAAGATTTATTAACAAATATTTGCTAAAGATATTGGATTGAGTGTTTATGTTTTTTTTTTTCAAGGAAATATTGTGATTTTTCATTATTTTTGAAAAATAACATATAGTAGATGTTTGGCAGCATATGCATCATTGGCCCTTGGCCATCTTTGGTGTGTATCAGTGAAAAATATATATCTGTCTATACAAAAATGGTGCTGGTGTAGCAATCATAATTCACCACACAGGGTGATAGCATAAGAGAGTTTGGAAAATAGAGTATCATAATTGAGTTATCTACAATATACATACACCACGCAGGGCGGTGTCCATAATATATACTCTGAAAATGAGATACATATTGAGATATATACAATGTAAACTCTGCCAGTCCCAAAAATAAGATTAGGGTCTCTCAGCCCTATGATATGTCCGATTGATGTATGGCCTGTGGTAGTATTGGTACTAGGCGGTGTCCCTCTGCTCTTGTTGATCGATGTACGGCTTGTGGTAGAATTGGTACTTGGCGGTATCCCTCTGCTCTTGTATCATCCACTAGCCTCGGGGTAGTAGCGTGGCCTTCTTGGAAACCCTGTCAACGCTGTAGTTATGTTCCTTGTAAATATGATGACAAGAGATGGAGTTAAACAATGCTTTGAATATGTTCACTTCATCCAAAATATTTCTGAGAGTGTGTGCATGGCAAGAAGTGATGTTATTGAACTAATTTATAATGATTTTTGAGTCTCCATAAATTTCCAGATTGTTGTGGTCATGGCCAAGTGAAAAGTGTAGTAAGTGACAAAGGGTGATTAATTTTGCAAAACTGTTTGTCCCTTCTTCGAGTCCCATCTTGACCTTGAAGTGATACTGTTCAGATAGGAATAGTAGGAATCCTCCCCCACAACCTTGGTCCTGTGCAGCACTGTCAAAATATGCTCAAGGGGGGTAGATTTGTCAATGGGCTCGGGTGTAAGTGATCTTCTAGAGCGAGGCCTAATGTGATAAGGTAGTTCATGGTAGGCAAAGATGATCTTAGTTGCAATATTCCACCATCTGGCTACATCTTCGTTAAAAATAATTCAGTTTCGTGTCAGCGAAATATTCCAACATATGAGCAGAGGGAGACAGATTAGCGTTGATCTGTGGTGCGCACTACACCAGCTTTTCCAGGCATGGTTAATGTTTTCCCCATCCCATCTACCCGCCAATTGGATCGATGAGGAGATAGACTTCCAGAGATTAGTCGATGATTCACATTTTAAAAAAGATGGTCTGTCGATTTAGATGCTTGTTTACAAAGGACACACCAGTGTGGTCCATGAAGGGCACGGTGGGTTAAGGATTCTCCAATGGGAACTTTGTTGTTGAGCATGAAAAAAATGAGAACCAGATCCATTGATGAGAACACTAAATGTTGGAGTGGTTATGCAAGACATGATCTAGGTGGTGAAAGCATGCGGGAAGCCCAGGTGAATGAGAAGCATTTTGATGTAAAGCCAGCTAACACAACCGAAAGCTTTTGCTAGGTCAATTTTTAATATGATGCCCTTAAGCTTTTTGGACCTAATCGAGTGAATGACCTCATGGGCCATGCCAATGGCTTCATGAACTTGTCGATGCTCAAGAAAGGCAAACTGTTTGGATGATATATGATGAGAGAGAATGGGTCTGATCCTGTTGGCAATTTCAGAGGGAGATGGGGCGAAAGTCGTTGAAAGATGTTGGGGACTTAGACTTGGGGATAAGGGCAATGAAGGTGGAATTAATGGCATCATATAGTTTACCAGCGGTCCTGCATTCCTCCACTACATTTCACAGGTCTTGTCCCAAGAGTTCATAAAAAGATAGATAAAATTCGATCATCCATCCATCCGGCCTTGGACTTTTATCTTTTTAAAACCATTTCAGAGTCCCCTCAAGTTCAGCGGATGTCATTGGTGAGTTGAGCTCATTTGCCATATCTTCATCCACAAACCAAGGAAAATGACCAACAACTTGAATGATATCCGCTAGATTTGACCCTAGGGGGGATTTATAGAGATTCTGAAAGTGAGAGGTGCCCAAGAGGGAAAGCTTATTGAAGGTCTCTGCCACACCTCCATGAGGTAAGGGTAGATTCCAAATAGTGTTAGATACCTTTCTTCCCTTGGCATAGTTCCGAAAGAATTGTGTTATCATCCCCTGCTTGTAGTTAGATGGCCCTGCTCTTTGGTCTCCAAGTTTCCTCTCTTTCCTTCAATATCCTTTCTTTCTGTTTCTCAAGCTCAATAAGGTGAGATTTTTCATTTGCAGATGTAAACCCCATGTTATGATCATCCATTAACTCACTCAGTTTTGATTCAATCTGAGATAGGGTGTAATCATCCCTCTGATTTTTCTCTTTGGCCCAGGTGATGGATAGGTGCTTGAGTTGAGAAAGATTGTGACAGAGCCCCTCAACTAGGGATTTGTGTCTCGTTATGGGGGTTGCCTTCCAGAAGTCAGTGACCAATTTGTTGTATCTTGGGTCCTTTAGCCATACGTGATTGAATTTAAGGGGGGCCTGGGCTTTGGATGGGGGTCGAGGATTTCTAGGTATATGGGAGAGTGATCAGATATACTCCCAGAACCCACCCATTGCCTATATTGATGCAACAAATGAAATAGAGGCGCCTTAATCAGGAAACGATCTAGCCTTCTAGCTAGAGCTGCTTCCCCCACCCTTCTATTCCTCCAAGTAGGAAGGGGCTTGTTCATGGGGACATCTGCAAGATTATGATGCTCCAATAGATTAATCAGATACCCTGAGAGAGGATCCACTTGAGCTTGGGATCCCCATGGTTCCCCAAAACTAAGGAGAAATTGAGGTCGCCCCCTAGGACCAGATGATCAGGGGAAGTAATCAAAAGGTTGAGTATGCACTGCCAAAAGTCCTCTTGCTAATGACAGGCTCTATATATGTTGATGACTCGAAGATTCATGCCAAGATCGGCAGAGAAAATGTCCAATCCGATAAACCATGATCCACCCCAAGATGATAAGATCTTAATGGAACGAGGGTTGTAACCAATGGCTAATCCCCCAGAACGTCCCATTGCATCAAGGGAGTAAAAGTGCCAACCAGGTTTTAAGGATGCCAATGTTTTGGTAATGAGATCAACATCACCCAGGGTTTCTTGCAGCATAATGATGTCCATAGGGTCAGCCTCGAATAATCTATGTAGGTCTAGTTTTTTGGAGGCACTAGCCATACCTCTGCAGTTGAATGAGAGACACTTCATGTGGGAACTTACCCGGGGTGTTCAGTGCTCTAAGTACCCCTTCCAAGGTAGATTGTTTACCAGTGACAACTTCTGCCCTAGCCTTTTGTATGGCTTTAGTGAGATAGGATTTTCGACCACGAGTTGAATGAACAATAGAACTAGGGAGGGTGAGTTCTAGCCCTGTATAGTGGGGAGAATGACCATCAAGATAAGAATGTGAGCGTAAATTATAATTATGAGGCAGATCAGTTCCTTCAGAAGAGGGTGAGGAAGGATTGGAGGGTGGAGGTGGAAAAGGAGCAGTGGTAGCTATGGTGGGTGATGACAGGGAGAGAGTGCAAGGCATTTTTGAAGTGTTCAAAATGGATGTAGATTCAAGAAAAGTACTGCGTGAAAGTGATACAGGGTGAGAGGAAAGAGGAGTACCGACTTTTTTCATAGCCTCAGAAGCAGCTTGTGATCGTGTCAAAGGTGGAGATGGTGTCCTGTGAGCACCTTCATTGGAGTGTGATTTTTTCCTCCAAACCCTCGTGCATATACAAATGAACCATAATTCGAGCTAGGGTTCGATTCTTGGTTTGAACATATGACTTGTCGTGGTCCAAGTAGGTGCCGAGCGTGTTTCCAATCCTGACGAAGACATTTAGGCGAACACTAAAGCGGGAGCGTAGGTAAACGAACCCAAAGTGGCCCTACCCTCTTCGAAACAAATGGTGAAATCCTTTGTCAAAACCTTCACACACTTTATTTTTCTTTTTCCAATCCGGGGTGCTGATGGATGATCTTGTAATGGCTCTGAGGAGGCATTCCATTCCTGATGAATTTGTGCCGCTGATTTTACCCTAATAGTAGGCATTTCGAAACACCCAGACGGGGAATTTGCAGAAGAAGGCAGATTAATGCCGGGATTTGTAGGGTCTCCCGTAGACTGGTTTGAGTGCGGCAGTGAGTTCGTCAGGTGAAGATGGCCGACCGGAGGGTTTGGCTCGAAAGAGGGCGAGGGTGGCAAGATCGCTGTGAGTAGGTGTAGGGTGCCAGGGGAGAGTGATGGACAATCAAGCGCAGGTGAGTCGATGGAGAGATTACCAAAATGGAGTGATGAAGCGGTGAGGCTAGGGAGGGTGACCACCGAGACGGAGCAGGACGGCGCTGATGCGGGAGGCGGAGGGGGGCCATAAACCAACATATTAGGGTTAGGATTTCTGAAAATGTACTGATCGGAAAACGACTCTGAAATATAGTCTACCTCCTCGATATCCATGACCTCGTCCATGCTCGAAACAGGAAAACGGTACTGTAACCGCCGGTAGTAGGAGACAACAACGAGTGGTAAACGGACACAGTGGGTCGGCCAGGGGACTATGGTGTAATCGGTTGTTCTGCAGTAAAACCAAGAGAAATTACCCTAACCCTTTGCTCGGCTAGCGATACGAACGCTCTGCCATCTGTCCTCCCCGATGTCTTAATTAAATTACTTTATTATTATTATTATTATTATTTCTATATAATACAATGCTTTACTCTTGATATTGTAGTAAAGGGTAATATATTCTCAAGTGTTCAACGCCATTTAATGACAACGCTCGAAGCCATTACTACAATATACTTATTATTAGTTCGCAACACGTTACACAAGGGAATTGAACTTGAGTGGTCTAACATATATTAACAAATATTTGCTATTATTAAGTCGTAACATATTACACAAGGGAATTGAACTTGAATGGTCTAAGATTTATTAACAAATATTTGCTAAAGACATTGGATTGAGTGTTCATGTTAATTAAATTAGTTTATTATTATTATTATTATTATTATTTCCATGTAATCGGGTACTTTACTCTTAATATTGTAGTAAAGGGTAATATATTCTTAAGTGTTCAACACCATTTAATGACAAGGCTCGAAGCCATTACTACAATATACTCATTATTAGCTCGCAACATGTTACAAGGGATTGAACTTGAGTAGGGATGATGATAATATTGTTTTTCCAATGACTCAATATAAACTCAATTTGCAAAATCACTAGTTATATTAATATCATAATATAAATTAACAACCTCAATGATTGTCACGTCCACAACATGCCTTGGGTGGATGTTTCCATTAATTATACAAACCTTTTGGGGCTTTGACTTGTGAATTTTGAACCTTGGAGTTTGCACACACACATACATATATAAGCCACCAAGCTTTGTTATAGGAATTTCTTCCCTTGAGGTACCTTGTCCTTTGTAGAGAAGGTCCCATGCAATTTGAGAGTTGCTTTGCCACCTATAGTCATTCTAGATACATTGGAATGAAGTCTAGCACCTTGTTTTTTTTTTTATTCGTTTCTTTCATAGAAAAGATAAATCTATATATTGTTATTTATATTCATGTCAAAGAAACATTGCAAAAATCCAACCCTAATTAGGTTGCCACGTTATTAGTAAAACAAACATTATACTAAGTAGGAATAAGGAGACCAATTACAAATCAATAATAGCATATTATGCTTGGGCTAAAGTATTTAGAAAAATGCATCATGACATCAAATGTTGGATTGACCAAGTACAATCTCGTTACATGTAAATCATAAATAGGGTGTAAGGGCTAGCTAACAACCCATAGGGTTACAAATAAATCTAGGGTTGAAAGATCTTGAAAAGGGAAACAAAGCCCGTGGAGCTAGGAATGATGCCACACTAGAAACCACTGAGCCTAACGGAATTGTTGTGAAACTAGTGACGGTGGTAGAAGGAAGGGGAAAGTAGGGAAGATGGCGCTAAAGAAGTCCAAACAAGAGACAAAGAGCCTCTTTGAGCACCCACACCAAAGCCCAAGAAGTAAAATCACCGACAACAACACCAATGAAGAAATCGACACCGGTGACAACAAAGCCACCCTGGACACGCCACACAAATGCCAAACGAAGCCCCACCAACAGAGAATGTTCGATGACCAACAAAAATAGATTCAGAGGATGAGAGAAGGCGACACGAACCTGAGGGCACCGACGATTAGGGTTATAGCCATTGAACCCTCTGCCTTAGCACCTTGCTCTATACACATGACTAACAGATGCGAAGTTATTTGATCAACGATGGCCATGTTGTAATTAAGTTGGGAAGTACAATATGCTTGTTTGCCCGTGTTTATTGCTTCTTACTAATTTAGGTGTGCAATGTCTACTACATTGATTAGGTATTTAACTTTTACTTTAGATTGATTAAAAGTTCAAGCAATGAAATATGTAAAAATACTTGTCCATTGAAAACCCGATGACATTCTTGGAAAAGTGTAAACATTGGCTCATTGTCTATATGACTACCTTATATTTGATATATGTAGTGAAGAGTGCTTTGGACGTAGTTTCATTATATAATTCCTTAATTAGGGTTTTCAAGAATGACCAAAAAAATTTAGCTTCAATTGTGCCATTGTAAGGGCATTGTGGAACTATTATATCGTATTGATGTTGTGGGGGAGAAAAACAAATTGTAATTGAAGTTCCCCACCAAGAAACTAGTGGCCATATGAATTTGTAAATTGCCATTGGAATAGTTGTCACATTAGATTCTATAATACTTGGAAATCTTAAATTCTGCAGATTTATTTGCTTAGATTCCAAATTAATTAAGTACTATTAGCTTTGTCCCAATTTATGAAATATCTGAAATAAGAAATTGAAAGAATAGACACATGAAATCACTATACACACAAATGAACATTTTTTTTTGTGAAACCCAATATGGAAGAAAATGAAGTTGAAAGGTGGGGCCAATCCTCTTTTCTCTTTGCGTCAATTATTAAAATTCACATACAAGTGAATGGGAACTCCTATAGACCTTTTGACATTGCAACTTGAATGAAAACTATAGGATCCTCCTTTGCTATGCTCTAAAACTGCCACTCATAGATGTTTTGCATCAACTATGGAAGAAGCACAATACAAAGAATGTAACCTCTTTTACTCTTGGCAGCCTTGTATTTAACATAGCATGATAGCCATATAGGGTTAGGGGTTTGACTTTCTTAACCCTCAATGTGATAAGGTTTTGGACATTCTAGAATATTCTTGAAAGGTTCACGTGGCTAGCCCTGCATGTGTCAGTAACGGGGGTTAACAAGGAATCGACTTGTACCATGGCATCAACTAGATAGGTCAATTTGAGAGACATATCATCCGATATAAGCTCTAATTCAGGGGAACCTTCGATTGCTGGGATGGTCTTGGAGTGTAGATCATGTCAAGAATATGGGCATAAGTTTTGGACCTTAAATGCCATTTGATGTCTCACAATGGATTTGAAAGGTTTCAAATCCCAATTTTCGAATTTGGATTTTCCACTAAAATGGGCCCTACAAGCTAATCACTCTAATTCTTCCACCCATTAAGTATCAAGGTACATGACAAATTACGATGATCCAATCTAGATTACACCTCTTCCTCTAAAGCTTTACTAAATGAGGTGAAGAATATTTTCCTCTACCTTCTTGGAGTATGATTTTGGTTTGCTTAGACATTGTTCTTTCAACCCAATCTACCACAGGTCATGTTGCCCTTGTCTTGTAGTTGTGGACCTCTTTTGCAAAAATGTGCCTTTTGCCAACTTTGCTTAAGCATTTGGTGCTAAGTGCTCTATGGTAGGTAGGATTTTCTCCTCCACTTGATGGGTCCTTATAATGAGCATTTTGTAGGTGCATGTATAGTAACATACAATTTGATCTTGCTTGATGTTCATTTTGGATTTTTTACATGTTTAATTATGAGATTAATAAGTTGCTCAATTAGTATGGTCATGCTCATGATTTTGGTCTGAATAGTGCATTAAATATTATAGGATACTATGAAAGGCCTTTCACTAGCAGTCTCACAAGAGCTAGGGAACTTGTTCTTGAGTTACCTAGCACTCAAGTTGAGACTGCTGAAGTTCACCTAAGGAGACCTCATCCAACTATAGATCAAAGCTGTCTAACACAATTACTTCGGAAGACAATGTTACCTAATCTTGAGATTTTGGAGGGAATTAAGCCACCGTATTGAGGGGGATTGTTCTTTGTTTCTTATGTATAAAGAGGAGATTCAAAACCAAAGACACTTTTAACTAAGTCACACTTCTTGGATTATGTATTTTGTTATGGAATTTCAAAGGAAGAATCTTTCTGTTTGGTTGGTTGTTGGCGATTCTCTTTAGTTCCTTTGAGTACCTCAAGGAGGGCCCACATAAAATACTCTAATAAACCTTCTATATTATGTTTTATTTCCATATATTTCTTCACAATTTTGTCCTTTATTATGGAATGTTGTTATAGGAATTTTCATAAACATGGTTTTTTACTTTCCTATAAAAAGATTAATTTCATTATAATCATTTTCAGTACATATTTGATTTGCATGACTAATTTTAGGTTAATCAAGTAGTGCACTTCATTTCTTTACACAACTTCTTTCCCCTTTGTGTAGGTTTCATGTAGCATCGCAAAGTTTCTTCTAGGCATGGAACTGTTCTTATAGACAATGCATAATTTTCCTCTTCAACATATTTCTCACTCAACAATGCACATCTTGTCCACAAAATAACTATGGCATCAATCAATGATGTTCAACAAAAGGGGAATTAGGATTTATATAGCCTTCCTTTAATTATTGTTAACACTATGTGTTTTCTTTGTGATTTGACTTTTAATTTTTGTAAATTGATTCAATACCAATATTTCTTTTCTGTCTGTGATAATTTGTTTCTTCAAGTTGATTCCGTTATAATTTGTTTTCTTCAAGTTGATTAAGGTTAGATAGATTTCCCAATTTTAGTAAGAAGTAGCCATGAATTGCTAGTGAAACTCTCCCTTACTTGAACAATCACAGTGAGACCCTGGGTGCCACTTGGCCCATCATTAGCTAGAGATTTTAACATTGATAGTATCACAATAAAGAAAATGACTTTGGCTTGCACATATAGTGCACAATGCCTCTAAAGTTTGTTCAAACATCACGTTGATGATTAAAATTGGTAGCTATAGGAGGGATGTTTTCTTACTACAAATATTAAGTCCACCACTTTTTTGCACTATTACCAGAGAGGTGCTAAAAGCTTATACTTTACTTACTTATCATCAAGTAACTTGCACTAGCTTTTGCTTCAAGATAAACAAGAAAAAAAACAAACATATAAATACCTTTCTAAACGACATGCATGCCTTGATTTAGGGATATAGATAAAAACATTTTTTAGCAAACCCCCCAACACTCAAGATCAACAACATCAAGTTAGTCGTGATCTATCCTCTCCAAAAGAAATAAAAGATATTACAAAGTTGCCTACTCCTGTGCAACTTGCTAAATTTCTTCCTAAATGTCCCTTGTGTATGGGAAGGTGTTTTAGTTTCTTGTCTGTTTAATTTCTTTTGGGTATTCCTCTTTTTGTGGTCTCTCCATGGATTCCCGAGCCTCATCGTTGGACGAGTAGTAATTGGGTTCGGTTGTGGAAGGGCAGTCTTGAGAAAATTGTTGTGGCTATTAATTTGCACGGGTTCGTTTCTTCTGCACTCGCCCTCTGGTATCATGTTCCTTTGTCTGCGTCTCTATTCCCTGGTGCTCCCCCTGGTAGAGGACAAGCAAAGGTCTCAGTCTGGTTATCTGTGGGTTGGCCAATAACTCTCTGGTTTAGTGATAGATGGTGTAGAAATTCCTTGTAGATTCAAACTACTAATTGTAATTTACTAATTTAACAATAGAATTGAATCTACTCTACTTATTAGCGGAAATAATTAAAGGATCGTGAAATCACGAAGCACACAAGAAAAATAATTCAATCAACACATTACACAATGATTTCCTGGGGAAATCCACTATTAAAAACCCCTGCTATCTGTATATTGCATTAGTAAAAAAATATGAGAAGATCACAATGCTTTGCTCAAGCTCGAGCAACCTCTGCACTATCTCTATCTGTCTCACAACTTCCTATACAAGCCTAGGCCAATACTTAAACCAATTTTCTACTTTCCCAAGTCCCTATTTCCTTACACTGTTTCCTTGGAAATTACCCCCTATTAATTATGGAAATTCTTCAATTAGCACTGCGCAATCCTCATAGGCCTTCCTCTAACTACATGCACTACCTGTACAATTCAGATGATTATACAAGTTATAGTAGTTTGTCATCGCGTGACTCATTAAAAATTCACGATGACAAATGAGTTTAGTCCGTCTCCTCGTACTCATAACAAAATGAGGTCGACATCTATTTAACATAGGTTTTTCTTTATCTGGATTCAATAGATTAACTCATGGAAAAGTAATTGATCTGGGTATACTATTCACCTTTTGTCACACCTGGTTAACAACTATGACAAAGGGACCACCATGGATTCATTCTTTACGATCTTTTCAGACTCTCTAAATATGAAAATACCATCGAGTTGTCTAGTTTGGACTCTTTAAATTACACAAACAAGATATAGAGTCACTCTTTTTATGATCCTTTTCAGACTCTTAAAAAATGAAAAGATCGACGAGTTTGCCTGTCTGGACTCATTAAACTAATCAGATAGGGCAGAGAGTCACTCCTTTTGCGGTCCTTTTCAAAATCTTTAAATATGAAAAGATCGATGAGTTTACCCGTCTGGACTCATTAAACTAATCAGACAGGGAAAGTGGACAATACAACTGTATTCCGTATTAGAAAGCGTGGTTTAGCAGCAGTCGTTCCCTTGAACATGGCACTCCCTTAGATAAACCTTCCTTGTGACGACCTCTCAATATGAATCCCACCATTTTATGGGTTTAGCCTATATACCTCGATGTTCTTGCATCTCTATATCCTAACACTCTTTGGTGTTCATGAGTCTAGTGCTGCATGGTTAAAACCATTATCGTGCCTTCTATTGTTCAAGGGTTAACCTTTTGTTTCCTTCATCAACCCATCAAGCATATCCTTTGATCATGCCCTCTGTTGTTTAGACCCTGTTATCACTTAGAATTAAAATTTTATGTATATAGTCCTTTGTCCTAGTTAAATGTCAAAGGTCTGTGTCAAATGGTTTTCATTTCATATTTCATACTTAGGATTGGGAGTTTCAAAGGTGTTAGTTTCGAATTATGCTCTAATCCTATTGGTTTTCCTCCATCATCATTGTGTTATAAGCCATGTCTAGTCTTATTCTATCCACCGATTCTTTTCGTGATTTCGCAGTATAACCTCCTATTGGTCAATTTCGCAGCGTAATCATTGTTCAGACATTTCGCAGCGTGGTATCATCAATCCGTTTCGTAGCGCATGATTAGAAATTTAAACTAACCGCGCTGCGAAATCGCGGATTCGTGTGTTGCGCAGCGAATATTACCTAAAGTGTTAAGTCTGTTGATGAGTCACTGATTCTGTCTTCTCATGTTAGTATGTGTACCTCCCGTACGCATGTCTAAACGCTCATTAGTCGCCACTCCACCCACAGATTTGTTAGAATGCACATAAATATCATTTCAACGGATTTTACCGTGCATGGATCGTTATGATGATCATAAGTGTACATAAGTGGCAGGCGGGTTGGATGATGTATTTGAAATTCAAGCGAGGCTGTTCCAGCGAGGCTGTTCAAGTGAGCCTGATTACAAGCGAGGCTGAGTTAAAAAGGGAGGTGAACCATCTCGACCGGAATTGTTGAAATTTGGCTGTGAAGATTTCCAAGAAAGAATTTGGCCGCGAAGATTTCAAACTGAAGATGGAGAGAAAGGAGCACAGGTCCGGAAAATGCCAAAGGAATGAACTTGAAGGTTTAGACATAACATTGAGGGACGAGGGCGTGAAGAAAGCTTTCAAAGATGCTGGATGCTGGAATTTCTGTAAGAAGCTGCAAGGTGGGCACGCTCAGGTAACCAAAGAGTTTGCTTTGAATTTCACCGGTTTAAATTCAAGAATAGCTATGTTGGAAGTTCAAGTGTCTCTGGAGGTTATAGCTGCTGTAACAGAGATTCCTAGAGGGCAGCATGAATGGTTTAAGAACTTTAAATTTGATATGAATCCATGCAAAGAGTTCTTAAAAGAAGCATATGTGAATGAAGACCTAACCAAAGCAGTGCCTAGGAACTATGTTAAGGAGCATTATGCCCTTCTTCTTACCTGCATTCAGAAATACTTAACATGTGAAGGCAGATATAATAAGGTCTACTCTTATCATTTCAAGCTGCTGTTACATTTTACGGGGAAGGCTTCCATTGATATTCCTTTTTACTTATTTTGCACTCTAAGTAAAATGTGTGATAAAGTGCAATTGAGAAAAGAGGATTGCGAGACTTCTTTATTTCACCATGGTTTGATTAAATTGTTGGTTTTAGATGGCCTTCAGAAGATAGGTAGAGATAGGTAGAGACTGGAATTCATTCATCTTCATGGCCGGTTTCCAAAGTAAAACAGGCCTTACTCCACAGCCAGTCAGAGAGCAACCAGTCAAAGAACTCACAATAGCTGAGCTTCTATGGAAAGATAGTGTTGTTGTTTACTGAGGTATAAGTGACTCCATAAGCCCAATGGGAATAAATTTAATAGTTTGTCCAGCCATCATACTTGTTCATTGTGTCTTATAAGAGTTAGCCATCTTGTCATAGATCAACATTAATAACCTTTGAGAGAGCCCTCTCAGGCTAAAGAGGCTAAGCTTTAGCCAAATTCTGGTTTGAAATAGTTACTTGAAGTTAGCCTGGTCTGCAGCCTTCCAGTGCTTGATTTTGAGATAACATTTTGGTGCGTCTGCCGGGAGCCTGAAGATTACTCAATCCCGAAAAAGTATGTTGCTGAACTTCTGAAGGTAGCAGGAGCTCAGGAAGGTTTTCGAGGCTGCATTCTACCTTGGTGACTCCATTCAATCTTAAAGTTTAAAGGTGGCTTCGAAAGGAAGATACACAAGGAGTAATCCTGACCCAAACCCACCTAGTCCTGTGGATAATCCCAACATTATCTCTAGGAGCAGGCAAAGGTTTTCTGATATACCAAGTACTTCAAATATTTCAAAATCTTTGTTTACTGAATTTTCTAGAAGTCCTGAAGATAAGATTGTTGATGATAAAATTAAAGAAGTATTGTTGAGGTCTGAGAGCTCCAGATAACCTATCAAAATCCAAAGCTCGGTTGACCAAGTTAAAATCTCTCAGATATTTTTTGCATGACCAAAATTTGTTTTGGAAAGATGCAGGAGGGATATTATTGAAGTGTCTCATTGAAGAAGAAGCTGATAAAATAATTGATGAGTTTCATAAGGGAGATTGCGGAGGTCATCACTATTGGAAAGCCACTGCAAACAAGGTTTTGAGAGCTGGCTATTTTTGGCCAACCATGTTCAGAGATATTTATAAAAAAATAGCCACATGCCATGAATGTCAAACTTTCGAAGGGAAGAGGAAGCTCATGCCAATGCCCTTGGTTCCTATTTATGTTGAAGCACCCTTCCAGTAGTGGGGATTAGATTTTATAGGGGAAATCCATCCTCCCTCATCAGGACAACATCGCTGGATTCTCACAGCTACCGATTACTTTACAAAGTGGATAGAGGCAATACCCACAAGGCAAGCAAATGATTCTGTGATTATTTCTTTCTTAGAAAATAATATTCTATCAAGATTTGGTTTCCCAATCAAGATCATTACAGATAATGCTCAAGATTTCAAGTCCAAAAGAATGATTAATTTCTGTCATCAATATCATATTTCCCTTGGACATTCCACTGCTTATTATCCACAGGGAAATGGTTTAGCTGAGTCTTCAAACAAGAGTCTTGTGAGAATCATTAAAAAACTGCTGCAAGAAAATAAAAAGGCTTGGCATTTGAAACTGAAATATGCCTTGTGGGCTGACCGGATTTGCACAAAAAGATCCATTGGGACATCTCCATATGAGCTTGTGTATGGGACAAAGGCTATATTTCCAACATCTCTCGGAGTACCAGTAATGAAGCTGATTCAAGGATTAGAAGAGGAGCCAAATGCTATACAGCGAAGGATAAATCAGCTCATAGCTTTGCAGAAAAAAGGAACGAGGTGTTTGAAGGTCATCAACAAAGCCAAATCAGGGTCAAAAGAGCATTTGACAAAAAGATCAAAGAGGTTACATTTCAGATCAATGACAAAGTCCTGAAATGGGAAGCCAGAATTGAGGAGAAGGGTAAACATGGTAAGTTTGAAAATTTGTGGAAAGGGCCATATCAGATTTCTGCTTTCCATGGGAATAACACCTATATTCTGCAGGAGATTGATGGAACACCATATGCTGGAGGACCTGTTAATGGCAGGTTCCTAAAGCATTACAATTAATGATTCTCTGCCAAGTGTCTCACAAACATTGTATATAACCGTGTTATGAGTCTTTCTTGTTGCAAATAAATGACAAGCTGAACAGGAAGCTGAAGCCCGAGGTGAAGGCCCACAAAGCTAGAAAGGAATGCTTGTCAACTCTGTGTGTGTTTTTTGGAATTGAACAAGGCACTAGACCTGCGAGTTCTTAGTGTACTATAGGAGCACACTATCCCAAGTGGAGCCACTGTTATCACTTAGAATTAAAATTTTATGTATATAGTCCTTTGTCCTAGTTAAATGTCAAAGGTCTGTGTCAAATGGTTTTCATTTCATATTTCATACTTAGGATTGGGAGTTTCAAAGGTGTTAGTTTCGAATTATGCTCTAATCCTATTGGTTTTCCTCCATCATCATTGTGTTATAAGCCATGTCTAGTCTTATTCTATCCACCGAGTCTTTTCGTGATTTCGCAGTATAACCTCCTATTGGTCAATTTCGCAGCGTAATCATTGTTCAGACATTTCGCAGCGCGGTATCATCAAGCCATTTCGTAGCGCATGATTAGAAATTTAAACTAACCGCGCTGCGAAATCGCGGATTCGTGTGTTGCGCAGCGAATATTACCTAAAGTGTTAAGTCTGTTGATGAGTCACTGATTCTGTCTTCTCATGTCAGTATGTGTACCTCCCGTATGCATGTCTAAATGCTCATTAGTCGTCACTCCACCCACAGATTTGTTAGAATGCACAAAAATATCATTTCAACGGATTTTACCGTGCATGGATCGTTATGATGATCATAAGTGTACATAAGTGGCAGGCGGGTTGGATGATGTATTTGAAATTCAAGCGAGGCTGTTCAAGTGAGCCTGATTACAAGCGAGGCTGAGTTAAAAAGGGAGGTGAACCATCTCGACCGGAATTGTTGAAATTTGGCTGTGAAGATTTCCAAGAAAGAATTTGGCCGTGAAGATTTCAAACTGAAGACGGAGAGAAAGGAGCACAGGTCCGACAAATGCCAAAGGAATGAACCTGAAGGTTTAGACATAACATTGAGGGACGAAGGCGCGAAGAAAGCTTTCAAAGATGCTGGATGTTGGAATTTCTGTAAGAAGCTGCAAGGTGGGCACGCTCAGGTAACCAAAGAGTTTGCTTTGAATTTCACCGGTTTAAATTCAAGAATAGCTATGTTGGAAGTTCAAGTGTCTCCGGAGGTTATAGCTGCTGTAACAGAGATTCCTAGAGGGCAGCATGAATGGTTTAAGAACTTTAAATTTGATATGAATCCATGCAAAGAGTTCTTAAAAGAAGCATATGTGAATGAAGACCTAACCAAAGCAGTGCCTAGGAACTATGTTAAGGAGCATTATGCCCTTCTTCTTACCTGTATTCAGAAATAATTAACATGTGAAGGCAGATAAATAAGGTCTACTCTTATCATTTCAAGCTGCTGTTACATTTTACGGGGAAGGCTTCCATTGATATTCCTTTTTACTTACTTCGCAGTCTAAGTAAAATGTGTGATAAAGTGCAATTAAGAAAAGAGGATTGCGAGACTTCTTTATTTCAACATGGTTTGATTAAATTGTTGGTTTTAGATGGCCTTCAGAAGATAGGTAGATACTGGAATTCATTCATCTTCATGGCCGGTTTCCAAAGTAAAACAGGCCTTACTCCACAGCCAGTCAGAGAGCAACCAGTCAAAGAACTCACAATAGCTGAGCTTCAAAAGGAGGCCAGAGCTAAAAAGCAAGCCAAGTCATAGCCTAAAAAACCAGTGAAACCACTGATCATCAAAGAACAACCTCAGCAAGCTACAAAAGGAAAGACTCAGGATAAAAAGAATGTAGCTGAAACAAGCAGAGTTGAGGCAGTTTCCAGAGTGAAGACAAGAAGCCAAGCAAGTAAGGAAAAGGGAAAGGCCATAGCTGTTGAAGAAAGCCCAGCATCTAAGGCAAGCCTGAAAGATCTATTAGAGGCCATTGAGTTTGAGCAAATTGAATCAATGCATATCGATTTGACACAGTCATCACCAGAAAGTGCCAAGAAGACCAAAGCCTCAAAAGGGCTTAGGTTTGATGAGCCAGCCCAGGAGTTTGTTTTCAAACCAAGAAGACCTTTGACTAGGAATTTTCAGCAGGTACAGGAAGCATTGCCCAAAACAGAAGAAAAGGAAAAAGAAACACGACCTCAGCAAAAAGGCAGCAAAAGTAAAGCAACCATCACATCTCGCAGAGATTATGTGGCAGCCATGAAAAGCCAAATAGAGGCAGCTGAGGAAGAAATTAACCAACTAAAGAAAGCCGTTGAAGACTTGAAGGCAGAGCTAAGCCGGGTACCTGATAAATAAATTCACTGTTCAGGAAAGGGTTATGTCTCAAAATTTTGTTAAATTTTTCTTAATCTTACTGTTTTGAATATGTTTTAATCTCTGCTACATATATCCAAGGTCAAAAGGAGTTTTTTCAATCAAGTGGCAGAGCAGTTAAAATCTCAGGAAAAAGATAAACTGTTTAAACAGTTTCGCAGTTTCGTAGCGCGCTACGAAACTGCGAAACTACTGTAGGTGCTGTTTTTAATACAAGCAAACAGTCCGATAAGATAATAAGAGATTTTCAAAGGGAACACCTAAGTGACATGTAAGAGATCAAAGGAAGCTACCAGGCCATTCAAATTATGACAGGTGTACCTTTAACAAAGGTGAAATGTTTTGACCTAAGTTTAAAGTTTTTGATTATAAAGTCACTTTATTATCGGTCATTAGGGTTTGGAAGCAACTGCATACGAGGAGTTTTGGCTTGCACACCTGTCCATCAATGGAACCTCCAGCACATCAGAAACATGGTAATGCTCTATATTCTTGGGCTATTAAAGAGCTAAATACATGCTGCTACATATTCGAATAGGTGGTGGAAGACTGGAACCGAAAAACAGAGTATTTCTCCTAGCATCACTGAACCATTAAAGCATTCAACATCCTAGGCGAGCATGGAATATTGAATACTCATCTCAGCCATCTCAACCCAATTGAAAAGAGACCAGGTGTCTAGAATCAAGAAGGAATCATGCTACGAGGAAGATAGAGTTAGAGTTATAGTTAAATTAGGACTCTTTAAATTCCAGTTAAGCACTTTGTTGTATTTAATGATTAGTTACATAGCTGTTAAGTGTCATTAGAGATAAGGATCGAGTTATTGAATTCCCCTCATGCTGGAGGAGGAAACTCGAATTAGGTAGAAGTAAGAATGCTATAAATAGCTAAAACAGGGATGTAACAAGGGTTGGATATTTTATAAAAAAACAGAGGATTGTTTTAGCTTATGTGTAAACAGAATTTCAGTAATACAAACGACGGTTTTCCTTCTCAGGATTCACAATGGATCTCCTTGTTCAAATGTGTGATGGTATATTTCTTTAATGTTCTTTTACAGTTTTACAAATGCATAATCACTCAGAACTCATTGATCATGCTCTGACTTCCTGTATGCCTTTGCAAACTGTGGTTTTCATGTGAGTTATGTTTGAACATTTAGATGTTAAGTGCCCTGATTTCTATGGAAAGATAGTGCTGTTGTTTACTGAGGTATAAGTGACTCCATAAGCCCAATGGGAATCAATTTAATAGTTTGTCCAGCCAGCGTACTTGTTCATTGTGTCTTATAAGAGTTATCCATCTTGTCATAGATCAACATTAATAACCTTTGAGAGAGCCCTCTCAGGCTAAAGAGGCTAAGCTTTAGCCAAAGTCTGGTTTGAAATAGTTACTTGAAGTTAGCCTGGTCTGCAGCCTTCCAGTGCTTGATTTTGAGATAACAGACCCAATGCTCAAATATTCCTCAAAAAACAAATCATTCTTGTCCCGTTTCATGTTGATTGAGGTAGGACACATGATTGCCTACCTTGCGGCAGGTATCTTCGTATCAACTTCAATACTCTATCTAGGAAGACAACCCAGAAACACATTCAGTGCCTTGGTACTTGCAAACATTAGTGGCAGGTTGCCTTGTGTTTGATCAGGGGTTCTCATTATTGGATCTTGGTTAAGCGATTCTATGGGTGGTCGATGACAAAAACATCTTTCACACTCGTTAGATTGTACTGTGCATCTTGGAGACCATCACCATTATTGGTGGCCTTCCTCGAGTCTATCAACAGTCTCCATTATTGACTGGTAATCAGATGATTTCGTGCATGTTCGACATCAATGCATATATTCACATGTATCAATCTATGCTGTTCGGTGAAGCGGAAATCAAGACCCTGGGTAGAGTCTTGCATCACTCAGACTTGTTTCCTCTCCCACGTTGCAGATATTGTATTTTGGAGACAACTTATCGTGATGATTCTATTATGACACCAGATCCGCATTGTGTTTATCGGCGGCCAACTTCATCATATCTCTTTGGAGAAAAATCACTCTAACATAGCTACTGAGCATGGGAATGCCCGATTCAGGACATGATTTTAGTAGTTATATATATATGTGTTATATTAGGTTTCCCATACCACCCGAAGCTCTGATCGTCTCTCTCTTTTTGAAGGAAAATTACAGTTAAAGTAAAGTATTTCGGCCATTGTTGCAGCCTCTGATCTCATAATTTAGGGGGCATATGTTATACAACAAATTTACCCCCTCATCAAAGACATGATAGCTGAATCAAAGACCAAAATCACAGGCCTTGTTTCCACACTAACACTGGTTATGCATTGACAACATGCTTTATAAAGCTTCTCTGCAAGCCTAAGGGTGCGTTAGTGATCCTACTAACTCAAGTTGCTAGTATGGGAACAACGTTAGTGAATCCTAGTGAAGTCCTAAGGGTCAAAGGAACGAATTGACTCATAAATATCTAGATATTTGTTCCTAAAATCACTCAAGAAAAGCAAGGAAACATCCAAAATCAACCTATTTGGAGGATTTCTAATCCTAAAGAAGGAGGCAAATGGGAAAGAGCTGAAAAGCATGGCAACTTCATTTCTTTTTCCCTAGGGAAATCAAGGAGGAACTTGGCAACCCTAACTCAATTTCTACATAAGCAAAGCTAGGGCTATGGTGATAGAGGTCAGAGCATTTGAAAGGATAACATACTTGACCATTGAGCATTGTCTCAAATCATAAGAAGTTGGCAAGAAGGGAGAGAGAGAGAGAGAAGCTGGAGGGGTAAGGGAAGGCTGATGCAACAGATGGTTGTAATCACTCTTCCAACATTAATATAGAACTGTAGTTGTACTATCTACTCCGTGGTGTTGGCACTATCATTCATTCAATTGTTTGTCCAATATCTTTGAGTATGAGTAGCTTAGTTATTTGTAACTACATGTTCTTTTATGTATTCATGTATTAGTTATCAAAGTTGTATGCTGTGATTATGCTTGTCTATTCGATGTGTAGGACTTGATCTGGAGCCGGCTTAGGGGACTTCCACCTAGCTGCATTGTGCTCTCCAACAAATCTACACGGAGGCCTGAGGTAATCTACTTCTCCTACTTTGATAGTTAGTTATTGTTTATGAAAATGCATGTAACTTTGTGACGGTTGCAGATAATCTTACAGTTTACCGAAGGTGCCGGGAAGACCTTTGAGGGTATCTTCATTCTCCATATGCCATGCATTTTATCCTATAGCACCTCACCTGAAGTAGCATCCTCCTTCCTCTAGTTACTAGCTAGAGGAGTTTTCATGGGCTTGCACTTGTCCATGTGGAATTTCCTGGGTATCTCATTGACATACTTGCCTTGAGACACAAACACTTCCCCATCTTTCTGCCACACTTCCATGCCTAGAAAGTAGTGCATAAGACCCATGTATTTCATCTCGAACTCTCTTGCAGGGTCCTCCTAGCAAGACTTGATCAACTAATCATCACCTATCAATATCAGATCATCAACATAAATAACAATGATCAATGGCTTACCTTCTACCATGATGTGGTAAAGGTTTACATCTGCTTCACTCTTGATGAATCCCAACCCGGTGAAATAGCTGTTGATCCTGGTGTACCAAGCACGATGTGCTTGCTTCAGCCCGTACAAATCCCTCTTGAGTCGGCACACATGGGACTCACGATCCAAGGTCTCAAAATCTTCTGGCTACTCAATGTACACCTCTTCCTCAATATTCCCATTGAAGAATGCAGTATTCATATCCATCTGATGGATCTTCCAACCCATATGAGTTGATAGTGCCAACGTCGATATGATAGATGAGAACCTTGCTACAGGAGCAAAAGTCTCATCGTAGTCGATCCCCTCGACCTGTGAGAAACCACGGGCAACAAACCTTGCCTTATGATTCTCATCACTGCCATCAACTACCTGCTTTACCTTGTAAAGCCACCGGGAACTCACCACTAACTTTTCTTGAGGTCTTGGGACAACATCCCAAACATAGTTCCGAATAATGGAGTCGTACTCCTACACCATTGCATCAACCCAGACTAGTTGTTGCACTGCTTCCTCAAAACAAGAAGGTTCGGTCTCTAGACACTCCCCAACAAGGGCCATGTAACCAGTGTACTGCTCGGGTGACCTCCTCTGTCTACGTTGAGAAGATGGTTGTCCCACATTCTCTCGCACATCCATCATCAATCTGTCAGCTTCCCTTGAGTGTTTCCGCCCATCTTTGGAAGTGATCCGAATTGGATCCTTAAACATTTCCATGATTGTTTCAAATTATGTCAGGCTTCAAAATCTCATGAATAACGAGCTTATCAGAAATGACCTCTAGACAATGGCAATTTGTGGCTAGCATGTAACAACGAAGACCCTTGGTCAAAGCGCGCTGACCGTTGGCCCATGGAGGCTGCACATGGATGCAAATTGGCAATCGGAAGCCTAGATCTAGAAACAAAGGCAGTTTTTGATAATTACGTATCACAAGGCAAAACTCTCGGTGAAGGAAAGCCCTAAGCACTCGGTCACGAGGAAAACAGGAAACCATGTGGAAATCGTCAGAAGGTGGGTCCCACGCCCAAAACCCACAAGGTATCGCGTGCACTTCGAGCAGTAAGAGGGTTTGGCCGAGTTAAGTGCGATGCCACACATTCGGCGATGCGTGTCCAACGGATGAGAGAGAAAACAGCTTACATCGTGTGAGTAACGGTCGAACAACTTACCCGCACGATATAAACGAAGACCATAGGATCTGGAGGCTCCAGATCAATGGCAGAGAATTAACTTGATGGATGACCAGATTCAACTGAGAAATAGAATGAGGCACACAAAAATTTGAGGTCTGGCATGACTGATGAACTGGGAGAAGAACCAGTTTCGCGGGAAAATCCTGGAGTAACAGAAATAATGACCGTTTAAAGAAAACTGACACTCAATTCGTAAGGCGACAAGTGGTCACCTCTCTGTGTAGCGTTACACAGTGATGATGACGTAGAGTAGGGGAATTCCAGCTGACCGAGGCAGGAAACAAACAGTCATGGCTTTAAGCCATGAACAGACAAAGAGCAGAGGGGACAGAAGTAGAGAAAAAGAAGTGACTTGCAGAGAACAGGGAAACCGAGCTGACCTGTAGAGCAAAGGCAGCATCGAGAAGATAGAATAGAGAGAGTCCGAGAGCCTATGAACTCCAGAGAAGGCTTGAGAGGTTCAAGCGACTCCTTTGTGTAAACTTGTCAGGTATTGAGTACCAAATTGGACTCATACCATAGAGACCATTCAGGTCAAAATTCAGTAAGGGGAGTCTGTGTAATCTAGAGACTTGGGGGATCCAAGCACAATCCTACTGATCATTCTCTGTTAAGTGAGACTCAAATTGAGCTCCTTATTCTAAATCTCTACTTTAAGACACAATAGAAAATGCCACCACTGAAGGCTGGACCAGGAGACGTAGCCCAGGAGGATTGGGTGAACTCCTTATTAAATTTGTAATGGTTTTTTGCATTTGCTTACTGTGTTTCTCTTACTGTTCCAAGTGCCTATGTATTTCACAATCTTATCGATCCTTTGCTTAAAATAACATAGGCACACCCCAACCCATGGGTCTTGTTACACAACAATTTGTTACCGTCCCTGTTACCCCTTCTCCCACACCTTGGAGGACTCATTCTGGGACCTGTGAGAAGTGACATGACCTGGAAACACTTGCATTGTATTCCCCTGAGTATGAACTTCATTTTCCTTGAAGACATCTCCTGCAAAAAACCCATAAAGACAACCCTTTTTCCATTGGCGCGGTTTCACTGTGCATCACTCGCGCCAATGGGGGAAATCCTCCAAAGAGGGCGCGCCAGCTGGCGCTCTGTCTCAGAGTCGCACTCGCGCCAACCAAAATGGGTAGTGTTTTTAACAAACGACCATCCGAAGGTTCTTCCTAACCCACTCCTGAACTGAATCTATCTTGAGTTGGTTTGGTTTGGCTTCGAATCTCCATAGAGGGGAAGTGGTTTGCCACCTCTCATGGAAGCTTCTTAGTGATAAAGCCAATCCCATGAATATTGTGGATGATCCTAACTCCTCCTCCTCTATCTATAAAAGCTTGTCCTTTTGCCTTTGCCAAGCTAGTTCCAGAGTTCCAAAGATTGAGAATTGTTAAGTTTATGCTGCAAGAAGCCTTCTTCATTCCCATAAGGCTAAATCTAAAGTAAGGAGATTCTTGTCCAAATAACTAAGGAGAGAGAGGCTTGTTCCCATTCCCAACAAGCTTTGCAAGACATGTGTTGCTGACTACCCAGCCAAAGCAGGATATGACGTCAGAACTATGGTTGTATTCTTCTTTGATTATTATCAATAGACGACTATTGTTATGGTTCCACTCTTATTGTTGTTTGTAATGATGATGAGTTATATCCTTTCTGACTGATATATGGTTGCATAAGCTGGCTTTTATGTTTGTGTTTGTGTTTTTTCTTGTATGTGTAGGTGTCCATTCATGGAGATCGCGGGTATCGTGATCTGCCGGAGCAAAGGAACGGGAGCGTCACCTCTTCTACAAGCACTAGTGTTGGAATCCAGGTAGGCCCTCATCATTGGTCTTTAATTTGCAATTAGGAACTTGCGCGGTAGTGTTGTATGATTGTTGCTAGACCCGGTCTGGGCTAGTAGGGATCGTCTCTGTTCGCAGAGGGGATTTACCTCCTCAACAATTTGGCGACTCCACTGGGGAGCTTGTCTTGTCTTTTTGGTTGTTTCTTGGTTTTTACCTGCTTGGTTAGCCTTCTGGGTTGAGTTCTTTTGCTGTTTCTCGCCTCTTGGTTTACCTGGTTATTTTTGGCCTAGATTTGTATTGCTTGTTTTTTATTTTTGCATAGCAAACTTGACTGGCACGTTTTTATAGCGTAACAGTCGCGTCAATTGGTGCTAGTTGCTCATATACAACCCGCGCCAATCCTTAAAAGGTGCTAGTTGCAGCCTGACAGTTGCGCCAGTCCTGGGAACTTTTGAAGTTTGCTTGATTTTGAGCCTCCTGAGCTTGGTTCTTGTTTTGGATACATTTTCTCGACTGCTTGAGTGTGTTGGTCTTGTTTTCAGTCTTTTTTTTGAGAGATTCTTAATTTGATTTCCTTTGGTCATTACTTGGAGGTTTGTCTCAGTCTTTTCACAATTTTGCATCTTTTTGCTTTTGTTTTTGCAAAAAAATTTCCCCCTCATTCGCCCGGGGGGGGCTAAATTATGTATGAGTGTTAATCACCTTTGAGTTTTTTTATTTTTTGATCTTTGGAACTCTCACCCGATTTTCTTGACTTGCACTTGATTGGTTCTTATATTACGTTAGAATCATCTTGTGTTTGAGAATTCTCTTGCATAGATCACATTTGCATAATTAGAATTCTCATTTTCAGAATATGAATGAAAAATGTGCATAGATTACATTTGCATACTTTTCAAGTGAATTGTGCATAGATTACATTTGCATAGTTTAGATTCTGAAAAATCAATCGTAGATTTAGATCAGTGTTCTTTGATTTGAATTTACATATTTTTATGCTTGTTTTTAACACACAAAAATAAAAATAAAAAGAATATTTTGGAATTGATTTGCATTAGTTTTTCTTGATGAAATTAGTGCATTAGAGAATTTGTTATATTTTCTCTTAGTGATCAATTTTTTGCATTGTTGGAAGTGAATGGAAACTCTCTCCTTACTTTAGTTAGGATTCATCGAATTGAAAATATTACATTATCATATTCGATTGCATTCAGTTTTGGGTCGAGTCATAACACCATTAGTTTCATATCCATTTACCCTTTTGAGTAATAATAGCCTAAATAACACAACGCTTAATTAAAATTGATCTAGTAATTTTTGCATTTTTAGGACTCTTTCCACCAATCTAGCTTAGGCTAGTGTCTTGGAATAGGTTTTAGTTAACTCTCCAAGACAGTAAAACAAACAACTAGTTGATCTTACGGTAGGAAGAAAATCCAATTGTTACATCTATGCTCTGGGAAAGCTCCTCTTAAAGGAGAAGCACGAGATCGTGTCCGAACCAGTGTGGGAATCAATCCTTCCTCATTGGGAACGACGCCAGATATTCACGTATTACAAATGGTAAACCTCGGATTAACCATTGCCGAGGAGCCTGGGGTCACTTGTTGGTAAACCTCAGATTATGTCGAGGAGCCTTCAAGGGGATTAACCTTGCTACTCTGCCCTTGCGTGTGTATCGGATCGTAGACTATTCCCCCAGGTATATTTGTTTTTGTTGGTAACCTTAGTGACCATATTCTATAGGATTCTTCCTAAGGTGACAGTGGCAGGAAGATCCCACTGTACTTGGAGCAGACGTCGGCTAGACTCATTTGGATTTTCTGGGGGGTTCTCTTCACTCGAGATGGTTAAGTGGAGAAACTTGTGCCAGTATATTCATTAAGCAAGTTGCCGGGGTAACTGTTCCAACCGCTATTTCTGTATTGAACTCTGCGACGTTGGATTTCATCACCAACTAGTGTTTTTGGCCCTGAAAGTTACTGTTTGTGTGTGCTTGATCTCCTAGATTATTTAGGCATGTGATTCAATTTGTTTGGTTCTTTAGAGACTTTAGGTGATTTTCATTGAGATTTTACTTTGTTTGCGTGTGAAGTAGTTAAAAGTTTTTAACTGTGGCTGAATTACCGAGGCACTCCCGTAGACTTCGGGGCCAATCCCCTGAGTTTGTTAACGTGGCTGAGTTACTGAGGACGTCCCATAGACTTCGGGGTCAACCTCCTGAGGACGTACCGAGCCAGCTTGAAGGCTTGAAAGTCCTCATGTCTCCTAATGGCGATAGAAGTGGGTCACCTGAAGAAGAAGAACCTTCTTTGATAGTACATTCTGATTCTCAACCGTTAGTAATTTCAGAAGTTACTGGTAGTATTGCATCTACTAGTGATATAGATGAAGAACCTGAAGTATCTAAACCCGAATCTAAAGTTGTTGCTACTCCCGTATCAGAGTTTGTTTCTCCAACTCCTAGTGGTCCTAGTTCTCCTAGGGTAGAAACTGTAAATTACCCCAAGATCTTCCTTCTGGACTCATAGCTATGAAGACTTTCCATTCGACATCAAAGAAAGCTTTCCTTTTCCAGAAGATCGACCTATCTTAGACCTTAGGGAGCGTGAATCGATCTTTTACAGTCCACCTAGGAACAGTGCTTGTTACCGTTCACTGACTAATCTTTTGGAAAATCCGGGACTAAGTTTTTCACCACCTCGCATTTTTTATCACCCAGTACCTAGAGATTACTATCCTGCATTGAATATGTCTACTTCGTCATCCATGTTTTCTCAATCTCCGGAAGCGTATTTGTACGGTGGTCCTTCTGTTCCCACTGGGTATCAGTCCATTTCTGGTACTTTTTCGGGAGCATCTCCTCAACCTATCGAACAGAAGTTGTTAACTGGAAGTAATGGTACGAAACCGTTAAGTGTAGAAGATATTCTAATGATGCCAGGTTCCCAACCTCAAGGTGGCTAGTTACCGCCTGGGGGGCAACCTCAAGGTACTCAGTATGTGCCTGGGGGACAACCTCAGGGTACCCAGTATATGCCTAGGGGGCAACCTCAAGGTACTCAGTTTGCGCC
>APFE030164255.1:25609-38702 GCA_000404065.3 Pinus taeda | reverse complement strand
ACATCAACACATCTTATCACATTTCATGGATTGTGTTGAGTACTTTGAGGGCCATTGTCATTATTGGTGGTTTCTCTCACGCTTGTTAATGGTTTACATCATTGACTGGTAATCAAGCGGTTTCTACCATGTTCTACTTCGACACATTCAATCACATGGTTAGAATCGTACTATTCGGGACGTAGAAATGAAGACCCTGGATCTAGTTTTCCACCATCCAAGTTGCGAGGAATTTTGTATTCATTATATTATGGACTATTCATAAATAGATGGCTACGTCCATACTGTGTCCACATGTGTCTGTACTTATGATGTGTTACGAGATCATTCCTATATCAGAGTAGTAGTTAGTCTTCTAGTCAGTTTTCAGTCTCTTAGTCAGCTTTTATCTGAGTATGGGAATGCCTACCTCAGCGATGATATGATCTCATATATATATTTTGCGTTGAATGTTTTTATATGTTCCAACCGGGCTCTCCGCAAGATGATCCTCGAAATGATAAAGTACTTCACTCTTCCTAAATGATATATGAAATCCTCATCTACTATAGACTTCGCACTTTAGGGGGCAATCTGTTACACAAAAATATCGTCACCTTGATTATTTGCAGTCGGTATGGGTCTATCACCACCTATACCAGCCTCCTAAGCAAGTCTCAGACCTCAACTCTTCAGAACAAGCTTTGGAAATGAGAGAAAGACATCAAAAAAACAATATAACTCTAGTTCCGCACTTTCTCTCACTTTTGCCTATGGGCCCGCACCTTTTGTTCAGAATACCTACGTACTTATATGCTCTGTATGTAAAGGGGAGGGTGCGTACCCCTATGAAAGTCAAAAGGCACAATTTTTATCTTAAAAAACTCACTTTGGGTTAATTCTAGAGCTTTTTAGAAGGAATTTTGACATGGATTGTTCGCTCCAAAGTGGTTCATGCATCCCAAAAGAGAAGGAGCTAATCCCTTGTTAGGAGGAGCTATCCCTTTGAAGGAGGATTCTATCCCTTTGAAGGAGGAGCTGGTAACTGATCTCCATTGCACTATAAATTGAGGCATTGGGTTCGTGGCTAGGGAGGTTAGAAGCTGAACTTTTGAGGGTAAATGTTGGTGAAATCAAGACTTTCTATTTGAGCTTAAGAGGGGAGATCACATACCTTTTTGGCTTCATTGGGGAGTGAGTGAAGCTTGTCAAAGTAGAGGAGACTTCTTGTTGGACCCTGGGAGGAGCTTGTACAGCGTCAAGGCAAAGGTTGTAAAGTTATTCTCCTTTTGAATTAATACAATCAAGCTCATTTTTCTCAACAAGTATCTCATGTTATTTGTTTCATGGACTCCTTGACTTTCATGTTAAATATGTTTTATAATACTGGTTATTCAGGTGCTATTTAATCGTTTGCCTTGTTTGTGTTTGCAGGTTTGTGACAAAGGAACTTACTTGGATCAAAGAAGCAAAGGCATCTCCAAACTTGCGTTGGACATGAGGTAGGCCTTAAACACATTTGTTTTCCATTATTTATAAAGCACATTTAGAGAAAGATAGTGTCTGGTTGGTTTGCTTGTCATTAGGTCTTCATTAGATTCTAGGAAGGTCTATCTTGTCCGCAAGATCGACTCATTCCGCGTGACTACAGGATCACTAAAATCTTAGATCCGCAAGGGAAGAGTTAAATACTCACAAGGAAATGGAATGAGTTCTGGTGCAACATTTCCAAAGCATATCTGAGGAAAACATTGCAAACAGATCTCAATTCATCAAAAGCTTGACAAAGAACATTCCAAAATTGGTGACCAAGGAAGACAACCATAATCTCAACAGGCCAGTAATGGAAGAAGAGGTCAATGAAGTCATCAAAGAGATGCACAATGGGAAAGCTCCAAGTGCGGACGGATTCAATGTAGACTTCTTCAAAACATGCTGGGAAATTGTCAAATTTGACATTCTAGATGTGGTGGAGGATTGAAGAAAATCCAGAACAGTTCTTAGAGTGATTAATGAATCTTTCATAGCATTAATCCCTAAACAGGAAAAATCCATGACACCTGAAAGATTTAGGCCCATAGCTTTATGCAATGTGGTGTGTAAAATCATTTCTAAAGTTATTGCTAACAGACTCAAACCTCTACTTCCATTGCTTGTGTTAGAGGAGCAAACTGGATATGTGGAGGGTAGAAAAATTCTCAACAATATCATCAAAGATCACAAAGTGGTGCACTCCCTCAAGACTAAAAAGCAAGCAGGGATGATAATACAGCTAGACATAGCAAAAGCTTATGACAAGCTAAGCTGGCCTTACATAAAGGAAATTCTTAAAGCTTGTGGCTTTGAATACAACTGGATAAATTGGGTTATGGCCCTGGTTACCACGGCAAACTGCTCTATCCTTCTCAATGGATCTCCATCAAGAACCTTCAGGCCTTCAAGGGGCCTCAGGCGGGTTGATCCTCTTTCCCCATTCCTCTTCATTCTCATGATGGAAGGATTGGGCAGAATGATAAACTCAGCCAAGGATGAAGGAAGAATTAAGGGGATAAAACTCACTCAGAATGGGGACACTTTGACTCATCAACAATTTGTGGATGATACTATGCTGCAAGGCACACCCATGGTCAAGGAAGCCAAAGCCTTCAAACAGATCTTGCATGACTTTGCAATGGCCGCCGGCACGGAGGTAAGCCTCACAAAATCAAATGTTTTCTTTTTCAATACAGATATTTCCATCCAAAGACATCTCTCCAGAATTATGGGATTTCAAAGAGAGAATCTTCCATCTAAATATCTGGGAATGCCTCTCATTGATAAACCTCTAAAGAAGGAAGTATGGGAGTCAATTACGAATAAACTGAAGGACAAAGTCAATAACTGGACTAGAAGATCTTTGAATTTAGCAAGAAGATTAATTCTAACAAAAGTTGTTCTTCAAACTATTCCAATTTATATGTTTTCAGCCCTTCCTACCCCAAAAGGAGTTTTACAAAAAATTAGGAATATTCAAAGCAACTTTCTTTGGGGTAAAGGTGAAGAGAAAAAGAAATGGGCCCTGGTACCATGGGAGAAGCTTTGCAAACCCAAAACCCATAGTGGTTTAGGTCTCCATGACTCGAACACCCTGAGCAAAGTCTTGGGAGAAAATTTTTGGTGGAGATGGCTAAAGGAAACCAACAGCCCATGGACCAAGCTATGGAAACAAAAGTATGCAATGGATTGGCGGGAATGGGACCACATTCGGATGTCAAGGCACATTAGGGGTTCTCATAGTTGGAACAAGGCGTGGGAAAATAGAGCCTTAGTTCAAAATCATAGTTTTTGGGAGATAAGAAATGGGAATCTTTCCTGGTTCTAGGAGGACAACTGGCAGCAAGAACAAAATCTCAGTGGGGAAGGCATAGATATCATCAGAGATGACACCCTCAATAAAGGTCTAAAAAGGGTATGTGACTTTTCGGATCAGTCAAGAGAGGAAAGGAAATGGAGAATCTGGAGGGTACCAGAATACAGTGCAGAGACCCCTTTGAAAGTCCAGGCTAAAGTCCTGAAAGAGATCCTGGAAAAAAGGAAAATTTTAACTTCTAACTGGAATGACCTGCTAAGGTGGGGTAGAAATAATGAGGGCAACTTCAACCTCAAAGAAGCCAAAAGAATAATCATCGGATTTGATTATCCAAATCTTGACAAGACGTGGCGAAACCTTTGGAGCAACCCTACTATCATTGGATGAAGATCAAAATGTTCATATGGCTAGTTCAACATAAAAAGATTCTGACTTGGGAAAATCTTAGGAAAAGAGGTTTTGCAGGTCCTTCAAAATGCCATTTATGTGGCCTGCAAGAGGAGACCATGAATCACATTCTTAACCTTTGTGTGTTCACCTCCTCTATATGGAACTGGGTAGCCTCCATCTTCAGCCAGACAATCAGGAAGGATGATGATATTACTGCTACTCTAAAGAATTGGAAAAACGAATTTTCGAACTGTGAGATAGTTAATGTAGCTTGGACACTAATTCCAGGTTTTTTCATATGGGATGTGTGGAAAGAATGAAACAACAGGATCTTCAAGGATAAATCTGGTTCAGCTCAAGGCATCATTCCTCAGATCCTAAAACAGCTCAAAGAAACAATTAATGTCTATCTGAAGCATCATCCTGAGAAATCGTCGAGTCAAAGGGACACTCACATCCTTGAAAAGTTGGGACTTAAGCATCACGACCCTTCTGACACCCGTAAGAAAGCAATGCACAGATCAAATGGCAAGGCTTTCTGGCAACCCCCTCCCCATGGCTTCCTAAAACTCAACATAGATGGAGCCTCAAAAGGGAACCCAGGGGACACAGGTTTCGGGGGCTTCATTAGAGATGCAGAGGGCAATATCAAAATCATTTTTCACAGCCATTTTGGGAGGGCTACCAACAATATGGATGAACTCATGGCCATGGAGCAAGGCCTAGAAATCCAAAGAGACTAAATTTACATAATACTATCATAGAGGCAGGCTCGGAATTAACGATTAATTCGGTCAAAAGGATAAGCACTGGCACAACACCAGACAAAGTTTCAAACCACTGCTGACTCTCGCAAGCTTTTCATCGAGTTCAATCTCATCTCAGAACTCTTAGAACTCTGAGCTTTGTTCACGTGTGCAGAGATGCCAATAGAGTGGCTAACAAGCTAGCCAATGAAAGGGTGATTTGCACAAGAGAAAACAAGTGTTGTTTGTGGGAGTTTGCTAAAAATGGACAACTGAGAAAGGACTACATCACTCTGGCACGTGAAGACAAGGATCTTTATCATCACTCCAAGGGGAAACATCCGACCGATATCTAAGAGGATGGAAGTCAAGGGTACTTCTAACAGGCAACCCAAGTTTAGGATCTTGCGGGGGACTGGTGGGTAAAAGAGAAAAAACATCAAACCAAAAAGTGGTTTGAAGCTTCTCTTCAAAATCGGGTGATTTTGCAGCAATTACCAGGGTTATTGGAGGGCCGAGTGCACCCGAAGTGGTTTTACCGAAATGTCTCCGATGCCACAAATGGAGTTACACATGGCACTAGGAAGACCGCGATGGTTTTGCTGGTGGGACTGCGATGTTTTTGCTATAGTGTCCCTGGTTATCGGGCATCGGCTATACCATAAACGGATTTCCGGATATGCCTCTGATTCCACTCACTGTGTTACACGTGTCTCCAAGCTGTTTTGATTATTGCCCTCATCGGATGAGTAATCCTAATGCTTTTATCATGCTCGATATCCCTCTCAGCCGTTGGATTTCAAGGATGCAGATCAATGGCTTTGTTATGTCGTGCACATTTCCCACCATCGGGTTGACTCGTATTCACTTTTGAGGTCACCCTTTGGCTTTGTTGGTTTTAATGTTTTGTGGGCCCTTAACCGCGTTCTGGAGCATGTTGCCCAGTTCTCAAACTAAGGGTGTATGTCAAACAGTTGACATCTTGTATACTATGTATCCTCCTTGCTGCTTAATTTGAATAAAAAGTCTATTTCTTGTTTGAGCAAAAAAATATTGAAAAAAACATTAACTTATGGATATCTACTTATATGACAACTTTTTATTATAAAATGTTATTTTTGTAAGACCAACAACTTTTTACTATAAAATGTTAAAATGTTATTTTTTAAAATTTAACTTTGAAAAAAAAAAAAAAAAAAACTTTGGATATCTACTTATATGATACAACTTTTTATTGTAAAATGTTATATTCTAATAAAGTTGAAGATAAGTGTTTTTTCCAAAATAATTACTCTGATCCATCCACCTGCATGCAAGATTCGTATTATTTAAAGTTATGAGAAAATAAATTCATAACTGATATTTGCATTAATGTTTCTTTGATAAATTTTTGATGGTATTGGTTGAGCTCCATTAACTAATCTCCCTTAAGATTTTGTTTACACCAAATTGTATCGAAAATATTAAAATATAGATTTCAATTTATTAACCTCTTTGTTGTCATTGTCCATTTCATTTTCGTTTTATAGCTTCATTTTCATTCATGAACTTTTCAATTTTCCTTTTAGATAATATTATCATGCTAACATTAATATGCCATGCTGTTTATCATTCTAACATTAATATGCCATGTTGTTTACTTCATTTATATTGCAAACAATAGCAAGGTGAAGTGCATATTTTCAAGGATATGTTTACAAAGTACCATGGAAATTAATTATTGGAAATATGGTTAATGAATTTGGAAACTAGTGTTGTTTTTCCTGAGCTTATTTTGATTGTTGATTTGTTGAATATTCGACAATCAGGCGGATATGAGCATGGTAAAATAATTGAATGCACCCATGTCTATCTAATTTCCTAATATTCAGCCAATTAGAAATCGAGATAAAGATGTCTGATTATTTTAGTTGAAAAGTGATAAGATGTTAGATTTGAAGTTTAAGTTAAATGATGGTGAGTTTTTGGACATTTTTATTTGGTTGTGTTTAATGTTTTAGACGTCAACACAATTCAACTTAAGGGAGGCATGGTAGATATTTTAGAGTCTATGGCATATCAATGAGATATTGTAGTGGGTCATTGCAAGTAAGAAAAGCTAAGAGTTTCATTCCATTAAGGAATGTACATGGATTTCTAACTCATTTTTGGCATGTTTCATGTTATTTTGATTAAATCATAATGTTTATGATTAGCATTTGGTTTTATGGCAAGTGTATCTTAGATTTTGATGATATATTTATTTATAATATATAATTTGGGTTTATATCATCTTTTATCAGAGGCTTTGTTTTTCTCTTATATACATGTTGTGGTTACTTGGTGATATGGTCGAAGCATGTGTTTGTTGGATAGGAATTTTGAATATGCAAATGAATGGATATCATTTTCATGTGTAATGCACAAACAATTATTAATGGTTGATTGTGTGTAAATTTAGTTCCGAGCTTGGTTGTGTTATATTTGAAAAAACTCTTACTCTACTACCTTTATCGACAATGAATATTCATCTTACCTTTTTGTTTAGCATGGCTTTAAGTGGAATTTATTTAGCATTGGTTTAAAATAATTCATGAGTTATTATGTATAGGAAACTATATGCAAAAACAATGGTTTCCTCCAATATAGCATGAGAATTAAATTATGGATACAAGTTAACAAGCTTATATGATTGACACCTTCTATGTTTATTGGTTTTGAATGAAAATGTGTATGATTTTCAATAATGAACAAAAGTTAATTTAGATTTCTTTATTTTGTTATTGTTTGCTTATTATATTGTTCAAAAGATATGAATGGGTTAATGCTTTCATTTATTAATTATTATGATTTGTTGATGGTATAGTTGTTTGGTGATGTAACACAATTCTAATTATAATCTAGATTAATGATATTAAGATATTTACGTATAATTAATAAAATTTATAAATTATTATACATAATTAATAAACATTTATAAATGGTTAGTTGTATGGAGAGTGATATCTAATGGTAATATTTTTATAAATATGAGAGTTGTGTATTATTGTGTGGCATCACTTATGAATGAATCAATACAAATTTTATAGAATCATGTGTATTTGTAATCGATTCCTTTCAAGTATCATTCAAGCTCAATTGTGATGTAATTCTCCTGTTATAAAATCTAATGTCTTCCATTATGTTGTGGCTAAATCTTGCACCTATAACACAAGTGCATCAGGAGACAAGGGAGCTCCCCAGGGACAACCTATGGGTTGATTGTAGACTAGTGTCTAGGACATCTTAAATAGAGGAGTGCTTGTAAGGTTATATATGAAGAGTTTGCAACACTCCAATTGTCATGTAATGAAACATAATGAGGGGGCTTGGTTCATTTAGCTTTCAAAGAGGTAGATTCAAGCTAACTCATGGATCAAAATGTTGGGGGTATATGGGGCAATCTCAAAGAGAAATGGTTTCTTCTTCTGGTGGCCGACAGACGGAAATGAGACAGCGTAAAAATAAAGTCGTAGGAATGATGGAGAGGAGGAAAGGAAGGATGGAAATAGATGCATAGGGATGCAACAAACATAATCCTAAACAACAATGTTCAAGCAGAAGTGGAATCTGATGGATAGAGCTGTAAACAACACAAAATCCTAAACCATGGTTTTCCAAATGGAATATGAAAGAGGGAGGAGATGGAGTGATAGAAACACCGAAGAACTTATTGAGGTTTCAAACCTATGACGTGGGTACCTCTATCACCAAATAGTGCGAGAAAGGTTGTGCTCATACAAGTACTGCAGGCTATTAAAAAACCAAGTAAATATGTAATACACACAGACATTATTCTCTATTTAGCAGCTAGGGTAAATCCATGAACCAAGGAGAAACCAACAATCTCATTACACTATTTCAATGAAGGAAAAACAACTTATGAAATGAGATTACAGAAGGGAAAACTTACTGCACATTAATCATGTTAGGAATCAATAGGAAAATACCATTTAACTCAAAGGGTCCAATAATTAGTCCATACACTCAACAATGATATCAGTGAAACCCCCATGAACAAGCAAATTAGAACCAAAATGGCATCACAGAGTTCACCCCTCGCGGGTCAGAGTATCCAGAACCTTTTTTATAGATTACTTCCCCCTATTTATAAGAAGAAGGGGGAGAGAAGGAGTTACAATCAAAATATCTCAGAGTGCAAGGCTCCAACTGCCATACTAGACTATATGTGTCAGCCTCTGTAAGGCTCTGCTACCACCTAACTAAAGATTACAACAAGGATCAAATCCCTTTCTTGGAAAAATACAGAAATAAAAGAGCAAAGAAAGAATATTGAGAGAGGAAGGAGGAGGTGTCCCCTTGTTGTTTCAGTGTTGGTCTTGGATTGAGCCATGTCCCTACTGTCATCAGGCTCTTTTCGGCTGTTTGAGGCGGTTCACTGCTACGTTGCCCGACTTTTGTCAATTCTTTTTAAATATTTTTTGCACTAACTTATGGAGGAATGTTGCAGGCTGAGTCCTTCCATGAATGCACCCATACCTTAATTAACCACCCCAGCTTCTGACCCATCCATATTTTAAAGCTTTGTGCAGTTCTTTCAGCACTCTGGTTGCCTTATGTTGTAGTGAACATTTGTGTGGTCGCAGGCCTTTAATGTTTCAAACAAATGAACAGAGGGAAATTTTGGTTTGCTCTTAGTCCCCTTTTATTACAACCCCCTTTGTAGTTTTTCTTATGTGACTAGGAGTTGGAACCAAGGCCCCATGTGTTTTGGCACTAAAGCTCTCAATGGCTATGTGGAGGCTTTTTCCTTTATTACTTGAAATGCCTTTGATTTCCCCTTACACCACACTGGCCGATATCCCAAACCCGAAATATTTACAGAACGCATCTCATAATATATCACATTTGGGGCCTTTCCTTATCGCAATAGCAATCACCAATAAGCCCAAAATCAGGAACCGCCAATCATTAATAAACCTACTGACGTCATCATTGCCACGTGTCACCCTGTGAGTGGTGACACTTGGCACCCGAAAACAACCCCATAGGACCCCCAAAAATGCCAAAAATGAGTGACACGTGTCCACCCACCACGTCATCATCTGTACGTGCCACGTCACTGTTGAAATCATCTTCCATGTCAGCTCAATGGACCAATCAAAAGTCACCACATGGCCCCCTAGAGGAGAGAGAAAAAAGCCTGTCGGGCCTTGGTTTTGCAGGGAATTCCTTTGTATTTGAAAATCGGCTCTCCCTGGGACTTTAGCATAGGCATCACAAATCAGAAACTTTACAGGTCTTTTTAAGTTGAAACCCCGCCAAATCACCGATCGTTGATCCCCCCTGGAGGAAAGAGAAAGGGGAGGCCCTGCCCTTGGTTTTTTCGTGATTTTCTTTGTTAACTATTTCCGACCCTTCCCCAGTGGTGTGATAGTATATTGCAAATCACCCCCCCCACCCCGCCGCGCATGTTTTGGAGTTTGCCGTAACTAATGGACTGTTGGATTTGCGGGATGCGATATCGGCATTCGGGACTACGATATGTCGTTATGCGATAAAAGGTGTTCCCGAACCCGCCGACTGTCGATATGCGATATCGGCGATTGACGATCACTGTTTTTCATTCTGATGTTGTTCCTTGCCTGCTAACCTCTGCTAATAGTCGATTTGCGATTGCAATCAGCCCCTCGGACCTCCGATTGTGATTTGTCCTCACACTTAGTCATTTTTTTGGTTTGCTGAGCACTCCAAGGTAGACTTCAAAATGCCTTAACTTCTACTCCAGGAGTCCATTTTCAGACTTCCATATACAATTGGAAAGCTCTTGAAAAACACTAGGCAATGGAGAGGGACCGATTAAGATCTGATAGCTTCTGTGGCTCAAAAAATGGCATCAAATTAACTTTTGAAGCAACTGGTGACTAAAAAAAGCTGTGAGTGACAAAATTGGCTCCTAGGGAGTTAAGATGGATCTAGGTTAGTTTAATTATTAGCTTTTAGGTAGGGCACATTACAGAAGAATACCATGGGAAAAAACTATGAGTTGGAGAATTTTATGTTTTTTTATTTTGTTTTATTTTTATTTTTATTTTATGTTGACTAAGTCAAAATGTTAAACAATACATCTCTCCATGTTAAACTAGAGAGTACCTCTAGACACAATTAATAAATAGATACTAAATATTATGTTAATAATTAATAAGGAAAATTAATAAACTTTTCCTTTTGACAAATGTACCTTATTGTTCGACTTAATTTTTTAAGTTGATTCAAGTCAATGATGTCAAAGTATTAAAGAACAAAATCCACATCTTCAAAACATGCTTCCCTTAAAAATAAAAGCATGGATCATACCATTGGAAGTTCTGTGATTATATCAATGCACAAACTCAATTAATTATAAAAAAAAACAAGTGCTAGGTAGTAGTTTGTACTTGCCACTTAGTTTAAATATAGTTAAGTTAGAGTTTGAATAGCTGACATGCTAAGCTAATTAGTTAAATCCTTTATGGAAAATAGATATGAAAGTGAAAATGTTTTGCTAAAATGGTGTTTTTTTGTGAGCACGTTACCTCATTGGCTATAATGAAGCTTTATAACTTGATTTCTTTGGGAGTGTTTGGTTCAAATTGATATGCATAAACTTAGTTTCAATTAAATGAGACATGAAATCCAAGAAACTTGCTTTGCACGAACATTTTTATCCTACAATGTTAATGAGAATTTATATAAAGATGGATGTAACTGTGTCTATAGTAGTGAGGACAAAGTATATGAAACAAAACTTTTATTGTTATCTCTCAAAATGTAATTTCCATTATTCAATTCTAATATACTAATTTTAACTATAAAAAAAATCATAATTTTTACAACACATACTTATCATATACTATAATATTAAATGAGAAACATTGTATACAAAAAATTATATATTTTGATAGGTGAAATAGAGTAGAAAATGAGATATCAATATGATCAATTGTGAACAACTTTTATTGAGTGAAACACATTAGAAAATAAAATATCAATATGCTCAACTTCGTAAATAAATAATGATATTCAAAAATAAACCTAGAAATTAATATAAACAAAAGTGTATGCTCATCAAACAATAATGAAGATGTAGAATTGAAAAAATATAAATGAAAAAGAGTATCTATTCTTACTAAATGAACACAAGTGAAAATAAACCATAGGCTTACTTAGCAAGTTCAAGTGCCATCACAAAACATAAAAAAGAGACATAACTTTATAAACAAACACAAATGAAAGAAAACATTTATCCTTACATTGCAAGAAAATTAAAATGAGTTTCATATGGTATTTTCATGTTTTGTAGACCTGAAAAGCAAAATCGCTAGTAAAATCATGAAAATTTTCATAAATGATTCCATTGATAACATTGAGGTAGTTTTTCTCAAAGAAAAAAATTTGTGAACTAAGTTGATCCTACTCCCTGAAATGATATAAAAATACTTTACATATTATGTGGAGAAATTGTTTAACAATAAATGGAATAAGAAATCCAATATTTAAATTCAAAACAAGTTAATAAAATTGTTATGTTGTGATTAGATGATAGGGTTTTATGACATGGCCTCAACTTTGAACATTATAACACATATGTAAGAAAATTTAGCTTCATTTCATAGTGCCCCAGAGTCTTGTCAACCTAGATATTTCAAGAAAGCAATAAACAAAACAAAGCATAGGAGGAAAAAGAAACTAAACAAAAAGGAGTTGTCTTTAGTGCGACTTTTTGGAGATTCCGGTGACGGAATCCAGCGGAAAAAATTGAGGTTAAATCTTGATTTGTATTACTTAAAATGGTTTTTTAACTACATATTTGGATTCAGCACCCTGAAAACCTTTAGGACGCTTTGATTGTGCAGAAATTACCTATCAAACTTGCGATTTCAACAAATTGCTGTCGATTTTAGAAAAATTTGGCCGGAAAAACCCACCGGAAAAGCCTCCAAAAAGTCTCACTAAAGACAACTGCAAACAAAAAAGGGAAAATGAAACAATAATGAACATTTCCGCAAAGAAGGGGAGGATGCATGGTAGCACTTCCAGTTGAATAAAGAATAGGAAAGATAAATAGTTGTTTCTTGGGAAAGAAAATTGGTGTTGCCTATTGAGGCCACAAATTCACCTAAAAAAATTATTTTTGATCAGAATCCAACGATTTCTTTCCAAAAAATATGATCAAATGAGTGTTTAAATTATTTTTTTGATGGTGGAAATGGATTCAACACCACCAAAAAACCAAAAAACCCTGGGCACTCAAAATCTTGATATCCACTATTTTCCAGGTGAATTTGTGGCTTCCCTAAACGACTCTAAGAAAATTATAGAAATGTGAAGCAAAAAAATAAAATGAAATTAAGAATTAACAAAGAAAACAAATATGGCTAATGGAATTGGAATTGAAAATAGAGGAAAAGAACAGGCGAATTTGTGGTCTCCCTGGACGACTCTAAGAAAATTATAGAAATGTGAAGGAAAAATATAAAATGAAATTAAAAATTAACAAAGAAGAAAAAAATATGACTATGGAATTGGAATTGAAAATAGAGAAAAGAAAAATAAAATAGAAAAGACGAAGAAATTAGCACTCAAATTAAAAAATAATAAAACTAGAAAT
>APFE030164255.1:6231-25599 GCA_000404065.3 Pinus taeda | reverse complement strand
TCTTTTTAAATTTGTCCTCTTAAATTGAATTTATAGAGAAAAAAACTATACTTCATGAAAATAAAACTAATAATTTTTTTTGTATAAACAATATAAATTTTTAGTGAAAGGCAAATTAATAAATAGTTAAAAGCAAAATTGAATAAGTAATTTCAATACTAATAATATAATACCTCATTTTGAAAAACAACAATAACCATATTATACAAAGAGATAGATAATGCTACATGGTTTTTCCATTTAATAAGTAAAAAAAGAATGGAATGAAATTTAAACAGATTGATAATATAATAGTAAGAGAAATCCCACTATCTTTTCCCAAGTTTGAGATACTCTGACTTTCCCCACAGCTTCCTAAGATTTGATTGGATTTGGAAGGCAGTTCACATTGAACACAATACTTAAAGTGAAGCAACGCGTTCATCATTGCATTTCTTTTGTTGGTGTACAAGGCAATCAAAATGAATCAATTACAACGGTAATATTGTGGAACCCCGTGGGTTTAGGAGGGAAAGAAGTGAAGTGTGGTGCCAGCTCAGATATTTACGTGCTTGGAAAAGCCAAATATCTTTCTTCGATGACTCAGCAGGAAGAGGCCGTTGCACGTCACCCTCTTTATCTGATTGATCCGAATCGCAGTGGAGAGGTTCTTGGTGGCATCTGGTTTCCAGCCACGTTACAAGTAAGTTGTTTATTATTGTTATTTAAGGAAAATTAAAAATGATTAGATAGTGATTCCTAAGGGGTGGATTTTTACTCTGGTGAAATGTACCTTTAAATTATAAACAGTTAATCTATTTTATTATGTTTTTTAATCAAATAAAAACAATATAAACTATTTTGACGATGATGATGAAGAAGAATTTTCACTTTTGTGAAATGTAAAATTTTTGCTCACATGAGATACTTTCAAATTATACACAGTGAATCTATTTTATTATGTTTTTTAATCAAATAAAAATAAGTTAAACTATTTTATTGATGATGATGAACAACCTCTGCTAAGACCAAACATTGGTCTATCAGAATTAAAGAAACAAATTATTTATTTTGATTTAAGATTTTATTCCTATGCTGAAAAAGCTTGGAGAGAAGCCTCCAGAGGTCACTATAATTTTGACATTGTAAAAGGCTAGGAAGGTCAGTGTTGTAACAAAGATTGTGAAACTGAGATTTAATGTGGTTGTACATGGGGCACTTTAAGAAGAAGTGGTTTTCATTCTCAATGTTCCTATTCTCACATATATGGCAGATCCTTTCTATCCATGGCGTTTTAGGAACTGCCCAACAACTTGTTTCACTATGGAGCTCAATGGCAGATCCTTTCCATCCATGGCGTTTTAAGCACTGCCCAACAACTTGTTTCACTATGGAGCTCATGAAAATTCGTTCTAATCTTTGCTATATTAATTTTCTTCTTTAAATTAGTTAAAATAGTTATTATATCTTTTAATTAAATAAAACAATTTTAAAACATATTTATATGTCATTAAATTGAAATAGGGTGTGGGTTTTTAATCAAAATTTTTTAGAATGTTTTAATATTTTTAAATAAATATTTTTTTATTTAAATAAAGTTTATTGAGATAAATAATCTTATGATAAATAAGATAAATTTATATAGATTATAGATATAATAATTAAATTAATAATGCGAAGGTATTTCTTTTATAAAGGGATAATTTATTTATTTTTTAGGATCACAATTAATATTTATTTTCTTATGTGATTCACGCAGAAGCTCTCCTTATAACTATGATAAATCACAGAAGTCTCAATTCTACAATATTTATTTTCGTTAAAGTTGGGATGGGAAGAAATATTATTAGGATGAGGATTAGGTGGAGAATATATTGGACAATTAATGTTTTGAGGCGTGAGAAATATGAAAAATTAATATTAAAAAAATTATTAAGGAATTTAGACTTTGATCTATAACATTGTTTAGAAATCTTTGGCAAAATCACATAATTTTTTTTTTTTATAAATTATATTGGTTGGTTCGGACGCTTTTTTATGTGATTTTGCCGAAAAATTTTAAACAATTAAAAAATTTAATTAAAAATTAATAAATAATATAAAATAATTTTTTTAATTATTATTATTTTTGCTTGCTAGCAAGATATCGTTGATCTTTAATTTCTTTTTGATTGACCAAAAAACTAAGAACGCGTGTGTAATGTTAACATTATAACTAAAAAAAAATATTTTTATTTGGATTATTTTAAATCTATTTTTTTAAGGTTGTGATTGGTTACCTAAGCTCTTGTATTGACTCATGATTGTAGACTTGTACTATGTCTGCATGAACTCATATTGCTGACGGGGAATCACGGATTTTCGATCTTAAGAGCGAGGAACCTTCATTAACTACCGTACGGATTAATTAATATTTGATTTATTTGCAATCTAGATTGATAACATTATATCATTTTGGTTGTTAGGAGGAGAATGTCGACGTAGTTGCATTTGCTTTGGGAAATGGAATGAAAAACACACCAATTAATTTATTTTTATTTTTGGTGGAATTGTAATATTTTGTGATTATTTATTCAATAATATATTGGTTTTATATTCTAATTTAATTTAATTTTAGGAATCTATAGAGGCGAAGGAATTGTCTAGACAACCAAAAGTGGTTGAATCTGGGTAAAAAAAATTCAAATTTTTTTGTAGATGCAGTGTTCGAATCATGTTTTTTATGGTGGAAATAGATTCAGCACCATCAAAAACTTCCAAGCTACTTAAAATTATGAATTTTGACAGCGTTTACTTCGATTTACAAAAATCCCTAATAGATTTTTTTTTTTTAAATATGACCAGAATTTCCATAACTTTCAAGGCAAAAAAAACGTAAATTTTAGACTACTATTGAATTTAATTGTAATATATATTATATAATCTTTTTCTTTGGAATGATTGGATGGTTATGGCCTCCCATAATGTTTAATCACTAATTTGATTGTTGAACTTTTACCAATAATTATTTAATATTAAAGGGAAGAGGGAACTTTAAACATGGAATTTAAAAGTATAAAGCTTGCATGTATTCAATTTCTAAAGTACATGTAATATTTTGTGGCCATTTATCCAATAATATATCTGTCTTATATTTCAATTTAATTTAATTATAATATTATATATGATTAGGTAATTGTGGCATCCCATCATAATTTTCTGTAAATTTAATCTTAATTTAAAAATCTTTTCCAAACAACCATAATCTACTTAGTTGTCATTGAGAAATTTGGGATTCGCCTTGAAAACTACCAAGGCCAGCTCTTAATGGCCCCGACCATTAATGGCTTTATTATTAAATAAATGTAAGATAATGACTTCCACCACCGTGCTTTTTTATCCATTGAAATTATGGAGAAATTTGTAAATTTTTTGTTTTAATCATTAATGTATTTTTGAGAGTTGGATTTTTTTATTAATTTTAATTTAGATCATTTTTCACACTAAAGATATTTATGGATTTAATTAAGGAATTTTTGGTGTTTATGGACAATTTCAATGTATAAATTTTTGGTGCTATGGACAATTTCGAATTGTTAGATGACACATTATATTAATACACACTAATTGACAATTCAGATATAATAATTTTTGGGTGTTTATAGATAAATCTTAGTACAAGTCACTTTTACACCACTAGAATTGATAACTTCGAACATTAATAGCTATAGATACTCTCCAAATCATATTTTTGTCACAAAACTCGGTCTGGAGCTTACAAACAGGAAAAAAGATTCTTGTTGGGCTCGATCCGATCATGGGCAGGGGGGATGATATCTATATATCACAACTGCTATTGAATTTCTTCCATAGAAAAGGGTATTTCACATGGAATTAGGTTATTGCAGGTTGGCAGGGTCCTTTTCCAACCTGGAAAGATGCCTCGTCCATGGGAATGACAGGAGATTTAGCGCTTCAGCGGGAACAGATTAAATGTTGTTTGAGAAACAGTGGTTTTTGTCGCACAAAGGAAGATGATGTGCTTATTTGGAAGGGCACAAGTGGTTTGGAGACTGTCAGAGTAAAGGATATCTACTCAAATCTTATAAGAATAAATTGTGCACAATCTCTTTCCATCTTTCTAGTAGTATTATGGAAAACATCATGTCTTTATAAAACCATTTTTTTCTCCTGGTTGGTATTCCATAATAAAAATCTGGCTTGGGATAACTTGCAGAAGAGGAATTGGTGAGGGCTTGGGTATTGCTATGTCTGCAAATCAGCTGAAAAAAAATAATTATCACATGTTTTTTCAATGTCCTATATCCCAACAACTTTGGTGTAACCTTGCTGCATATTTTGGTTTCTCCTATGTATCACATCCCTCAATAAAAGAAGCTTTTGCATGGTGGAGTTGTCAGAAAGAATCATAGAGGCCAATCATCCAACTAGTTCTCTGGTTTATATGGAAATGGAGGAATAATATTATATTTCAAGACAGAAAGGAGGGTTTCATGGTTGTTTTTGAAAACATTATATCTCTCTTTAACACTATCCCAGCCAAAATTTCTCAGTATAGTAAGGCAAATCAAATAGAACAATCTTCAAATCTTATGGTTTTCCCAAGAGCATATTTTGATGGGGCAGCACAAAATGACTATTGTGGATGTGGGGTCCTTATTGTTATGGATAAAGATCAGCAATTTCAAACCTTCTGGAGTGGGGGAAAGGGAACCAATAATAAAGCAAAGGCAATGGCGCTGGAAGGAGTTCTTACTATTCGTTGTTTTCTAAATATCCAGTCCCTTCAGATTTGCGGAGACTCCAAAATAATTATTGATCATGTCACAAGGAAGAATCATATTAAAAAGCAGCATCTTTCTGGTTGGTTGAATAGAATCTCGTCTCTTTGGGGGAGGAAGGATGACTACACTATCCAACATATCAACAAAGCTCAAAATTCACAAGCTGATATATTATCTAAGAAATGACCTTTTTTCTCAAATGGGTTTTTGGAATATGGATGTAAAAATTGAAGCGGAAACCTTTTCCGTTCAAGAATTCTCTCTCCCTGGTACATAACCTCTTTTTTTTTCATTGCAGAATTCCCGGGTATGTCTTTCCCGTTTTCTTTATTTTAGCATATTCCGCATTTACCCTTTCTGGTGGTAGAAATGATCCTTTTTGCATCTCTGGAATTTTCTAGATTCACTATAAGCTATCTTTTTATCTCTCTGGTTGATTACTTCCTTTGAAGCACATATCTTGTTGTCTATTCGCCTACTAGGGTTTTTTTGGCCATTCGTCATATCTGGACTTTATTTTTCCCCTACTTTTTTATTCAGGGTTGGTTATATCTCTTTATCCAACTATATCCAAATGTAATATGTTTGTTTTTATATGACATGTAATATGTTTGTTTTTATATCTCTTATATAATACAATCAAACTTTCTTCATACCCAAGCATTTACCGGACAAATTGATAAGTCGGGCATTACGCCGGCCCACCAAGCGAAACAGTGGTTTCTTGATCACGACCAAAGCTATAGTTCCATTAAAGAGCGTTTCCACGGGGTAGGACCTCCTCATGGAATATAAGGTTTTCATGAGGTGATTTGAAGCCGCCATCCAAGCACGAATACCTTCGTTCAGGAGAAATATTTTTTGTGTAAGAAAGTCTCAGATTCAGGATCTCTTGCTGCACTGCTGCACGGCGGATAAGAAAAAAAATAAAAACAAAAAAAACAAAAAACCATCAATTCCATAATTAAATAACTCATTCTCAAACGAGCTAACACTTAGCTCCTCAACTTTTTGTGGATGGTCATGCACCTACTGTTAAGCGAAAACACCAACAAAACAAAGCCCGCGAAAATTAGCTGCAAAGGAATGCCTATAGCAAATGTGTAGTTGAATCAAAAGTTAGTATTGACTTGAATTATTAATGTATTTTTCAAAAAAATTAATGCTATATGCATATTCGATTTCAACTTTCAGATCGCGTATGTTTCCTTATCATCTCGTACATTCTTTAGTTTTCTATTATTTAACAGGTAAATTTAGGGGCTAGTACAAAATCCCATACAAGTCATATTACTCCTCACTTTGTATTTAATTGTGTTATTTATTTCTTGTGGTTTATCCACTTAAATTTAATGCCATTTTTTCTTTCGATGAAATATTTTTGTATTATGTTTTTCATGGTGTTTTCTTTTCTGCATGTTTTCAAGTTATGAGTCTAAAGTTTTGTTTAGCTTATCACTCGATAGTTTTCAAGTTTTGAAACCAAAGTTCTGTTTAATTTACTATGGGATAGTTCATTCCCTTTTCACTATAGGGAGAAATATTGTGAGAGTGAGAGTGATGGTGAGTGAGAAAAATATTGAATAATTAATAAGTTTTTATGATTCATATTGTTTCAAGAAAATTTTTACGTTAAATCATATTCAAAAATATATGGTTGATGTGTTTTGAACCACTCAATGTGATTTATCCTCGGGACTAAGAATAAGGGGAGGAGAATGTTATGAAAGTGGGATTAGAGAAAATATCGGTACATTAGTATACTGGAATGTGAGACAATTTTGGACAAATAATATTCATTGTAAATATTATTTGCTCAATATTTTCATCCACCCACCTTCCCTTGGAAAATTAATATGCCAAGGAAAAAAAATGATTGAACAATTGATATTTATTGTAAATATTATTTAGCAAAATTTCCCCACCGACCCATTCATCTTGAAAAATTAATATGTATTGTAAACATTATTTCCCCACTGACCCATCCAGCTTAAAAAATTAATATTCACTGTAAACACTATTTCCCCACTCTACTCACCTAGCCACTATTAGATAATTCATATTTATTGTAATATATATTTTTGAGAAAATTTCTTCCACCGAGATCACATTATAATACTTTTGTTGAAGCATTTTATCCAATATTTTCAGGCAGTTAATATTTACAGTTAAACCCACCATTTAATATTTATCCAATATTTTTTGGCGATTAATATTTACAGTTAAACCCACCATTAAATAATTCATATTTATTGTAATAAATATTATATATCCAATATTCTTCAGCAGTTAATATTTACGGTTAAACCCACCATTTAATATTTATGCAAGATTCTTCGGCAGTTAATATTTACAGTTAAACCCACCATTAAATAATTCATATTTATTGTAATAAATATTATTTATCCAATATTCTTGGGCAGTTAATATTTACTGTAAATATTAACTGATCAAATGGCCTGCTGGCGGTACGGCGAGTGGTTTCCAAAATTGACTCTGGTGTAACACGTGGCTACATATTAAGTAAAACATTGAATGTGTAGCACTTAGTTTTGCCATCTCATTTAGAGCGTCGTCTAAACATGACTCGTGAGCGTGGTTGTATAGGTAGTTATAATTGTGGTAATTTCTTACTAAAGTTCTAAATTTTAAATTAATTTTGTTAATTTATTTACTATTAAAATAAATTTATATAAATCACAAACAAAAATTAATAAATAAAAATAAGTTAGTTTTTGTTTTTCAATGGAATAGTTTATTTTTAAAAGGATAGATTGGTCTAGTTTATTTTGGAAAGGGAGAAGATGAGTAGTTAACATTTTTTTAATATTATTTTTAATATTTTTCATGTAATTAATATTTTATTGTAAATATTGTGTGATTTTTTGAAGTATATAGTAGATTTATGATCGAAATCCGTGAAAAAAAATTGTGGTCAGATTTTGATTTGTATTGTTTAAACTGGTTTTTTTGACTGTATATATGGATTCAACACCCTCAAAAACATTTACGATAATTTGATTGTGAAAAGTTTACTCGTCAAACCTATGATTTCAATTAGATAGAACCTAAGTCACCCACTTGTTTTTGGGGCAATTCACATGAACTATAAATATTATTTGCTCAATATTTCTCCTCCACCCATTCTCATGGTAGTAATGAATATTTATAGGAAATATTAATTGTCCAATATTTGTCTTCACTGCAACTCACTCCTGGGTAATTAACATATAGTAAATATTTACCTCCCACCTTCACCCTCATGACTGGGGCATATTGGACAATTAATATTTACAATAAATATTACTTAGCCATTATTCATTCCCCACCGTATCATAAGGGTGGTAATGGGGTGGGGATAAATATTAGGCAATTAATAGTTCTAGTAAATGGGTGAGAAAATATTAGGAAAAGAATATTTACAATAAAAATTAATTGCCTAATATTTCCCTCACTCTCCCTCCCTTCGTGGCCAATTTTGGTCAATTTTGGGCAATATTTGTCTAGTTATTATATGTTTTGGACATTTTGGTCGAAATTTGGTGAAATTGTTTTGGGTGAAATCTTTATCTATGTTGTTTAAATTGGGTTTTTTTATTGTATATATGGATTCAACACCCTAGAAAACCCTGGGCACTCAGATTCCAAAGAGTTCACAACTCAAATTTGTGATTCCACAAATCCCTACCAGATTAGACCGAAAAGTACGCCAAAAAACTCTCCAAACTTTATAATAGATAGACTATGATTATTTCTCCCCACCTCCACCCTCTTATGGCTTAGTGACACAATGTCTATTTTGGAATTGGACTTCAAGAATTTTAATTTAACTATCAATAATTATTAAGGGCTTAGTCTAACTTATAGAGGACATAACATTTTTTACAAGAATCCAGTGATATAATTTCAAGCAAGAATGTGATTTTTTGTTGTTAAAAATACATTTTTGAATGCATAAATGGATTCAATTCCTTGAAAAACCCTTGGGACACTCAAATTCTACATATTAAACAATTTAAACTAATAACATCTACACTGAAATCAATGCATCTAATGCAAGCAAGCAATTACGATTAGAAAGCAACATTTACACTCAAATCAATGCATCTAGTGCAAGTAAGCAAAAGATTATAAACCAACATCTACAGTGAAATCAATGCATCTAGTGCAAACAATCAAATAGCATTAGAAATCACCATGTACAATAAAATCAATGCATCTAGTGCAAACAATCAAATAGCATTAGAAATCACCATGTACACTAAAATCAATGCATCTAGTGCAAACAATCAAATAGGATTAGAAATCACCATCTACAGTGAAATGAATGCATTTAGTGCAAGAAATCAAATAAGATTAGAAATCATCTACATTTAAATCAATGCATTGAGTGCAAGCAATCAAATATGATTAGAAATCAACATCTACATTGAAATAAATGCATCTAGTGCAAGCAATCAAATAGGATAATAAATCACCATCTACACTGAAACCAATGTTGCATTTAGTGCAAACAATTAAATAGGCTTATAAATCATCTACATTGAAATTAATGCATCTAGTGCAAACAATCAAATATCATTAGAAATCAACATCTACACTAAAATCAATGCATCTAAGAAAATAGGATTAGAAATCACCATCTACGCTGAAATCAATGCATCTAGTGCAAGAAATATTCTTCCCTCTCTCCCCCTTCATATATATCTACATCTCTCCTTCTTTGTCTCTCTATCTCAACCCCCCAAACACACACGCTCTCTCACTCCATATATATCAATCTCTCTATCCCTTCTTCCCTCTCTCCATCTCTCTCTTAACTTTCCATTTATATCTCTATCTCCCTTTGTCTCTCTATATCACCCCCAAAACATACACTCACTTTCTCCAATATATATATCTATCCCTCCCTCCTACTCTCCCCCTCTCTCTCTCTTCCCCTTCTCTCCCTCTCCCTCGCTTCTATCTCTTTTCCCTCCTGCTGTCCTCTATCCCTCTCTCTCACCCTCCAACTCCATCTCTCTTTCCCTCACTCTCTCCATTCTCTCTCTCTCTCTCCAACTCGATTACTATATCCCTCCCTCTCTCCTCTCTCTTTGTCTCCCCCATTCTCTCCATCTCTCCTCCTTTGTCTCTTTATCTCACCCCCAAACATACACACTCTCTCTATCTCTCCCTTGTTACTCCCTCTCTCCCCCTCTAACTCCATCTCTCTATCCCTCTCTCTCTCCCTTGTCACTCCCTCTCTCCCCCTCTAACTCCATCTCCCTATCCCTCCCTCTCTCCTCATCTCTCTCAAGTCTGCTCTCTCGTACTTCCTCTCTCTCCCTTTCTATCCTACCTCCCTCTCTCTCCCCCCATCACTCTCTCTCTATCTCTCTCTTTTCCCTCCAATCCTCTCTCTTCCCCCATCACTCTCATCCTCTCTCTCAAGTCTTGTCTCTTGTTCTTCCTCTCTCTCCCTTTCTCTCCTACCTCCCTCTCTCTCTCTCTCTCTCTCTCTTTTCCCTCCAATCCTCTCTCTTCCCCCATCGCTCACTCTCTCTGTCTCCAAATATGTTACGATATCCCCCCCTCTCCTCCTCTCCCCCCTTCTCTCTATCTCTCCTTCTTTGTCTCTATATCTCACCCCTAAACATACACTCTCTCTCTCCAGCTCTCCCTTGTCACTCCCCCTCTCTCTCCACTTCTCACTCTCTATGTATTTCTTCTTCCCTCCCTCTCTCCGCCTCCAACTGCATCTCTTTATCCCTCGCTCTCTCCTCCTCTCTCGCAGGCCCTCTCTCTCATCCTCCTCTCCTACCTTCCTGTCGTTTCCCTATCTCTCTCTCTTTCTCTCTTCCCTCCAATCCTCTCACTATCTCACTCCCTCTCTCCCCCTCTCCATCTTTGTGTCTCCCTCTCCTTATCTTACCATTCTCTACCTCTCTCACTCATCTCCCCCTCTCTCTCTTCATTCCTCCTCTCCCCTCTCATTTAGTTTATCTCCATCTCTCCCTTGTCACCCCCCTATGTCTTCACCTCTATCACTCCATATCTTTGTTCTTCCAAAGTTATTAAATTTAATAATATTAATATTATAGTATATTAATACGAATATTAGATTTAATAATAATAATAATAGAAAGGATTAACAAAATTGGGTGACCTTTCGGAAAACCGACACTCTGCAACCTGCGCGCATCCTGCTGAGGGTTTCTTCGCTGTTAGGCGTGGCCGCCTTACCCTGGTTGGGGCTTCCAAGATCGTTCGACATGGAGGCACTGGGTACTCCTCAGGGGCCTCCCATCTCTCCCCCTCCGCCTTCTGCCACTGATGTTTTCAAAACCTTGCTGGCTTCCTTGCCTAAGAAGAAGAAATTGGAAACTGCAAAGTTCGTGAAGAAGCTGGACGACATCCCTGAGATCGCCCTCTCGCCAGAGGGGCCGATCCAAGTGGCCCCGTCTCTTGCAAATCGTGCCCTTATTGGCTAGTTCACAGGACTCTAGCCTTCCCCGAAATCCATAGAGAACTGGGTCGCCAGGAACTGGGTACCCTTGATAAAAGACAAAGTAACCTCATACTTTCTCGGGAGAGGCTACTTTTTGTTTGAGTTCACTGCAAAAGAGGACAAAGATCTTATTTTCTGGAATGGACCTTACTTCATGGGCCCTCAAGGACTATATTTGAATAAATGGATGCCAGATTTTGATCTAACAGTGGATGTGTCTACAACGGTCTCGGTGTGGGTGAGACTCCCCAACCTTCCAGTGCACGGTTGGAATTGGGATTCTCTGAAGCACATAGGCAATACCCTAGGCAAATTTATAGACAAGGCTAATAGCAAAGATCAGTATGAATGCGCCAAAATTTGCGTGGAGGTAGATCTAGAGATCAAACTACCGGAAGCCATCAAAATAATCTTAGGCCCTTGGACTCATGCGCAGAGACTGGATTATCAGCAGCTACCATTCAAATTCCGAAAGTGCCATGTCTATGGCCATTTTTCCAGAGACTGTCCATCCAACGGTGTGGAAGAAAAAGGGAAGGAAGAGGGTTGAAATCAAGTAAAGTGCACCAAAACCTCCCACAAGAAGACTGCAAACGCAAATGCTAAAGCTCCACAGACAAGTCCTACTCAGAAACCATCCACGGAAGGTCAAGGGAACAAATTCGAGATTCTTGGATCTGAAATCATGATCTCCCAAGAGGCAGAGATCCCAAAGGATATTTCTCGATATAAATCCTCCCCCTCCACCAAAAGTGCAACAGAGAGATCCAAAGGGAAGATCTCAGAAGAGGAGGAGGAAACCCAAGAATCTGAGGAATCAAAGGAAGAAGGAGAAATAGGAGACTCTCAATCTTCTCCCAGAAGATCCACAAGAGGACGCAAGTCTACAAAGGGAAAAAGAGAACAAGAAACTTACAAGGACAAGCTTTAGGGCAGTCAGCCAACGCTAGAGAAGCTATTGGAAAAAACCTCGAAGATGATGAGGAATCAATCTCAGGGCTCCAAGGGAGCTCATCACAACAAAAATAAATGATGAAGATAGTCTCCTGGAATTGTAGGGGAATGGGCACTACAACCAAGGAAGAAGTAATGAACAGTTTAATAAGACTGGAAGCCCCGGATATCCTCCTCATGCAGGAGACTAAAATGGAGGATGCAGCTTTCCTCCAAGCAAGTAAAAAATTTTGGAATAAAAGCAGAACGCAAGCAATTTCTACCCATGGAGCCTTGGGAGGGCTTGGGTTGATCTAGAATCCTAATAAGTTCTCATTAATATCTGAGTCTCTGAATACCCATTGGATTTTCTTAAAAAAGCAGCATTTAGAAACTAAGGAGTTCATTTGTCTATTCAATGTGTATGCTCCTAACAATGCATGTGAGAAAAAAACTGCTGGGACTCCATAAAAAGTCTGGCAGATCTAGAGAACCTGGAAAATATCATCATAGTCAGAGATCTCAACCTCACCCTCCTCTTGTTAGAAAAAAGAGGAGGCAGCATCGTCAGAGATCCGACAAGAGAATGGGCAGAAGACCTCATGCAGGATTGGGACCTGCTAGACATCAAGCGGCTACTAGTAAGTTTACTTGGTCAAATAAGAGAGTTGGTCCTGGACATATAGCGGCAAGACTTGATAGATTTTTTGTTCAAAGCTCCTTCCTGCTTATTGGGCTAGAGGCTAGAATGCACATTCTTCATAGCAGTGTATCAGATCACAAGCCTGTTGATCTTGAGTTGTTGGCTCCCAAGGATCTAGGGCCTATCCCTTTTAGATTCAACTCACTATGGACTAAAGAGGCAGACTTCATGCAAAAGGTTAGAGATTACTAGAAAGACCCAGTCAAGGGTTCCCCTTTTTTGTTTGGGAGGAAAAACTTAGAAGAGTAAAAGCAATGCTGAAAAACTGGGTTAAGAATTTGCCCAATCCTGCTGTTGAAAGAAAAAAAAATCAAAATGCTCTAGAGATGCAACATCTCCATCTAGAAGCAACTAAAATCACCAAAGAAGAGCTGGACAAGGAGTTGCAGCTACAACAGAAATTTCATAAGGCTTGTTTGGCAGAAGAATAATTTTGGAGGCTCAAATCCAGGAGTCTATGGCTCAAAGAAGGCGATAGAAACTCCTTATTTTTCCATAAGCAAGCTCAAGCCAGGAAATGTCGTAACTCCATCTTTAAAATCAAAGAAGAAAACTGCACCTTAAAGGATTTTGCCAACATCAAAAAGGCAGCTTCAGAACATTTTAAGAAGATGTATAGTGAAGACATGGAGGCTGGCCAAAGCGCTAATATTCTGGACGATGTTCCCAACCTTATCACTTCTAGAATGAATCAGTTGCTTGAAAGAAAAATCAACAAAAATGAAGTCAGGGACGCCCTCTTTGCAATGGATCCCGACAAAGCCCCGGGACCGGACGGTTTTATAGCTAGATTCTTCAGACCTGTTGGCAGATTGTTGAGAAGGAGCTTTTTAAAATGATTTAGAAGTCCCAAGAGTGTCAGAAAATTGGAGGTTGGAAAAATTCAGCTTTTCTCACCCTCATCCCTAAGGAAAAAGGAGCAAACTCTTTCAATAGATTTCGCCCAATTTCCTTATGTAACATTGGATACAAAGTGATAACCAAGGTGATAGCGAACAGGTTGAGAAAAATTCTCCCCAAAATCATCCCGGAGAATCAAGGAGGATTTGCTCATGGCAGACAACTTGTGGATAACTTCATCCTAGTCCAAGAGGCAATCCATTCCATCCTTTCATTGAAAAGAAAAAGGTATGGTCATTAAACTAGATCTAGCAAATGCATTTGATCGTGTAAGGCATAGCTATTTGTTTGATGTTCTACACAAGTTGGGTTTTGGTCAAAATTTTATCAACTGGATTCGAGCTTGTATCTTGGAACCCTAGATTGCTCCCTTGGTGAATGGTAGGGCTACTGAATTCTTCAAAGCATCTAGAGGGCTAAGGCAGGGGTGTCCCCTCTCACCCCTCCTCTTTGTGTTGCAGGCTTGTGTCCTCAGCTTTTATTTAGATAAGAAACAACAAGATCAAGATATGACTGGACTGTGCATAGCAAGAGGGGTAAAGAACATCAATCACACCCTTTTCACAGACGATACCTTGCTTTTGGGGGCTGCAACTCCACGTTCAATAGTCAAATTTAAAGAAGTGTTGGAAGATTACTATGAATTCTTGGGCAATGAATTAAATAAGGGAAAATTGCATATCTACTGCTGGAATATCTCTGCCTCATCAGCAAACGCCATTGTCAGATGTCTAGGCTTTGCAGCCTCTTGAAATTGGACCTCTTTTAAATACCTCAGACTTCCCATCTTTCATAAGAGGGCCTTGAGCAAACAATGGTATCCTCAGATAGAGAAATTCAAAGCAAAAATGCAGGCCTGGGGATCTTCCTGGCTCAACATTGCTGGAAAAACAGTGCTTATCAAAGCAGTTCTTAGCAGCCTACCTTTATTCCAATTCTTTGTTCTCTTGGCTCCTGTGGGAATCCTTAAGAAGATGGAGGAGTTAATTAGAAAAAAGTTCTGGAAAGGAGGAAAGCAAAACGAGAAGAGGATCCCTCTAGTCAACTAGGAAATTGTCACCAAACCGCTTTAGGAGGGAGGGCTGAATTTCAAAGATCTCTTCGCTCAAAACTTAGCCATGGGAGAAAAATTGATTTGGAAAATCATAGCTCCCAATCCAGGTTGGGTACACTTAGCACTGTGGAAAAAATATTTTAGAGGACAGAGACTCCGATGCCTGGAGCAGCCCAAAACCCATCTCAAAACCCCGTTTAGCATGCTCTGCAACAAAGATGGCCCACTGATAAGAATTCACTCTTTCTGGATACCTGGAAATGGTAAATCCATCAATTTGTGGGACGACAGTATAATGAACAGGCCCCCGCTGGCAGATTCAAGCTCCATGACCGAGCTGAAGAGATGGATGGCGGACACAAATATCAAAATGTTGTGGGATTTTTCGAATTGGAGTGGCGACTGTTGGGCTGGTTGGAAGCAGCTCCCGGTTCCACCTGCATTGCAAACAGACTTTGCTGCGCTCCTAACAACTATGCATGGGCTGGCTCCTTCACATGCTCAGAGGAAAGATGTGAGAGGCTGGGGTCCGAAACGAGATGGTTACACGGTGGCTCAGGGCTACTCCAAGTGCATGGAACGGCCTCACGTACCTCCCAATCCTGCACCTTGGTTTGACATCTGGAATTTTCCATCTATACCAAAAGTCGACCAATTCCGCTAGCTGCTTTGCCATCAAAAAATTCTAACAGATGATAGGTTACAGAAAAGGGGCTTTTTTCGGGCCATCAAGATGCACATTATGCAAGGAAAGCCCAAAATCTGCCCTTCATCTCACGCTAGAGTGCAAATTCGCAGGTCTTATTTGGCATGAACTTCTTGGATCATGGAATTTTAAGTTCACCTTCCCTCGTTCTGTCCTGCACCTGTTTGCTGGATGGCTGGCTAGATACCCAGGCCCAAACCCAAAAAACAAAATCGTCAAGGCAGCATGGATTGCTCTGCCTAAACTCATCAGCTGGCAAATCTGGTTAGAGAGGAATAGAAGGATATTCAGAAATAAAGAACAGGACTTCAGACTAGTTGCAACAGTGAAATGCCAGTTAATTAAGTGGCTGAGAGACAAAAGTGATGATACAAATCTATGTCAGCAAGATATTTAGTTTGGAGTTGCACTCAATCTCTAATTCAAAAAATCGAACATCATACCTACCTCCCTCGAAGATTGGCAAATCAGGAAAAATGAAGAGGAATTCCAATCTTGGATTTCCAAGCAAACACTTCCTTCTCTCTTCTTTGATGGGGCAGCCAAGGGAAACCCAAGAATTGCTGGAGCAGGAGGGCTCATCATAAAATTAGAAGAAACTTCTATCCACAAATGTGCTTGGGGATTGGGTCACTCCTCAAGCATGTAAGCTGAAGCGATGACCCTACTTCAAGGGATCAAACTACTCAAAGAGTTGGGACACAAGGAGGCAAATGTCTTTGGTGATTCACAGGTCATCATCAAAGCAATGGCAACCAACACTAATCCAGCAGATCGACGGCTTGCAAGGACAATTACAAGGATCAAAGACATGACAAAGTCCCTAAATTTGAAATTCTTTCATGTTCCAAGAGAAAATAACAAATAGGTAGACATAGAGGCAAACAAGGCAGTCCAGCTAGCTGTTGGGACTATTCTCAGAGACAATGAAACCTCATGGGATCCAATCCCCTAAATTTCCATGTTTTATTGCATTTTATTGAAACAGTTTGTATGCATTCACAAGCTTGGGAAAGCAGCAGCAATAGTTCACATTATAAAATGTAAAAAGAGGCGGCTCATAAGCATATGTGCTATGCCCCTCTTGTTGGAGAGACGCTAAGAAATCAGCATCACTATCTGTAACCTGAATTGTGGCTCTTTGCCAAATATTTAATGAAATCCCATAACCGTTTCTATAAAAAAAAAAATTAACAATAATATTAATATTAGGGATAATAAAAGAAGGGGTGTAACATGGTTAATAATGTTTTTTGGCATTATATTAATAATAATTTGGCCCATGGGCTTCACCTAAATAAAGCCTCTTTCTTGAGTGTTCGTAAGTATAAAGAGGTTTATGGAGTAAATATAAAAATAAGTTTTATTTATTTACCATACCTCTCATTTATTTATATTTTATTTATTTATCATATTTATTTTATTTACCATGGCATTTGGCCCATAAGCTTGGTATATAATTAGATGATTTCTAATCCTATTTGATATATTTTTATTTATTTACCATACCTCTTTTATAAATATGGTATTTGGCGCATGGTATTGATAATTATTTGTCCCATGGTATTTGGCCCATAGGTTTCACCTAAATAAAACTTTTTTTTTTAGTTTTCTTAAATATAAAGAGGTTTATGGAGTAAATATAAAAATAGGTATTATTTATTTACAAGACTTCTGGAGTAAATATAAAAAAAAAGATTTATTTATTTACCATAGCTTTAGTTTATTTATATTTTATTTATTTACCATCTCTTTTTTGAATGTTCGTCAATATCTTTATATTTTAAATTTATATTGTGGAATTGAGGCTTTTGTGATCCATATCAAGTTTATGAGAAAAAAAAAATTCAGCGTAAATCACATGATAATACATTTGTTTACGGGTTTTGAACCAATGCGTGTGGTTCATTGTCAGGACAAGTTGAAGAATCAGATCATGGCTACAAATTAAATAGGGAGAGCAGATTGTCCAACCGCTAGGTTTGACTGAAAAAATGGCTATATTAGGTCAGGCTGGACAAACGACTATAATTGACCAAGAAATAGCTAGATTTGACTATTCAAATTGTTTAACTATAATAATATTATTATGTTAAAACAAATATTATTTTAATGTTTATCAAGTGTTATTTAAAGTAAAAAGTTAAACCGATTTTGGGTTAACAATATTACATTTAGGGAATATTTACCATAATTTTGATTGAAGCGTTAACATATAATAACTATTAGTAATTGAAAGGATTTAATTTTAACTAAACTAATAATAATTAATGATATATTATTATTATAATAACCTTATAGTATTAATCTTCTTATTATCGGGGTGTGTAACTAATTAATATAAATTTAACAGTAAAGCCTATCTAATGGGAATAAGTGTTAATAGATCCAGGGATATTAGTGAGGAATTTAATAATAATTATTGTTATATTATTTAAACTAGATTATTCAGATTAGACATGAAAAAGGGAATATTTATACTAATATTTAACGTGTATAATTAGTAACAATATGGATTTAATATTAATTAGAATTAGTTATTATTATATTTTCTTTTGTAAGCCCCAAGGGTTAGCTTATTTGGTCAAAAACCATGCCTTGCCATTAGGAGGTCATAGGGTCGATTTTGCCCAAAGCCTTTGGGTTTAGGTCTTGCCAGTGAGAATTATTCTTATTATTAATGGTTAGGTTATCTAATGGGAACATATATTAATAGATCTAGAGATTTTAGTACTTGTAAGGATTAATTGTATTAATATAATAGTGTTATAATAATAGTATTATTATTAAAATTTTGTGTAACTAATTAATATAAATTTATAAGTAAAGTTGTCTAATGGGAACATCAACTTGCTATTTAAATATTAGAAAATTTAACCTATTTAGATAGTCATGAAAAGGACTATCTCTTAAATAAAATAAACCAAGGGAGATTTCCAAAGAGGAAAAAGGAATTACGGCTAAAGAAAGCAGGTTAAGTGATAACAAAGGAGAAAAAATCAAGAATAAGTTATTAATAAAGGAGGGGAGGAAGGGGAAGAAACGACTAGGAAAGGGGAGAGATCCAACAACTAAAGTGATAACAAAGGGGAAAAAATCAAGAATAAGTTATTAATAAAGGAGTTAAGTGATAACAAAGGAGAAAAAATCAAGAATAAGTTATTAATAAAGGAGGGGAGGAAGGGGAAGAAACGACTAGGAAAGGGGAGAGATCCAACAACTAAAGTGATAACAAAGGGGAAAAAATCAAGAATAAGTTATTAATAAAGGAGGGGAGGAAGGGGAAGAAACTACTAGGAAAGGGGAGAGATCCAACAACTACTGATCTTCCAGCCGTCATCTTTCAATCTCAAATGCCTCCCTAAATTTTCGGTGATGGAACTGTGCAACCCTTGCAATAACCTTGGCCTCCTCAATACAAACATGATGTTTGGTCTTCTCTGTATTTATTTTCGGTGATGGAACTGTGCAACCCTTGCAATCACCTTGGCCTCCTCAATACAAACATGATGTTAAACATGATGTTTGGTCTTCTCTGCATTTCGGTGATGGAATTGCGCAACCCTTGTAATAACCTTGGCCTTCTTAATACAAACATGATGTTTGGTCTTCTCTGCATGCTTAGCTAATGCGGAGACGTGGTTTTCCCATGTTTTAGGTCAACTGCGTGCTCATTAATCCTTTGATTAATAGAGCGTCCCAATATAAGGGGTCCAACCAATATAGTGTTATAATACTATTATTATAACAATATTATATTAATACAATTAATCCTTACAAGTATTAACATCCCTAGATCTATTACTATATGTTCCCCTT
>APFE030164248.1:0-11179 GCA_000404065.3 Pinus taeda | reverse complement strand
AAGTAGAGTAGGATAGGAAAAAAAAAAATTGAAAAATAAGAGAGAAAAAAAAAACTCAAGTGGAAACCTCATTTGAGGTGCCTGAGATTGGCTCGTTGATTAAAACCTCCATGAGATGGTCAATGGTTTGGAGAAAAGAGAAAAAAGGAGAAAAAAAAATATCCAAGGTTAAAACCTCCTTTCAGGTGCCTAGGAAGACCTACTAGTTGAAAACCTCATTAAGGTGGTTAGTATGCCTAGAAGAAAAAAAAAAAAAAGAAAAAAATAATCTTTACTCTAGGTATCTCTCTCTCATGAATACAGGTGTTCTCCAACCTCTACGCAACAAAAACAAGTTAGCCACCAAAAGAATATTTGACCAAAAGCCTAGTCAAATGAGGTCAAACCTTGACTTTCTCCTCCTTTTCTCAGATGCTCTAAAAGGACCAAGACCATGCCAATCCATCACCCTCATCTATTTCCACCATCCACTCATCATTCCCAAGCTTTTACCACTCATTTTCCTTGCTATCGTGAAATACTATAGGAAACAGAAATACATATAGTAGAAAACTATTTTTGTCATATCTTGAAAACCATGGATCAATTTTTGATGTTGTTTCAAGGAGAGATGCATATGGATGATAGTAACATTCCCAAGCAATTTCATCGAATTCCAGTGTAGAGTTTTCTAGAAACCAACCTCCATCACCTATAACCATTTTTTAATTTTATCACTATTTATGCATCTGTTTACAAAGAAATTTCATGGGGATGTTCATATGGATGATGGTAACATTACCAAAATATTTCAGCAAATTCCAGTGCATTGTTCCCAAGAAATTGACCTCCATCAACTTCAACCATTTTTAATTTTTCTCGAGATTAGTGCATCCATTAGTTAATTTTTTTTATGGAGAGGTGCACAAGGATGATGGAAAAATGCTCAGAAAATTTTGGGTCAATCCAATATACCATTTTTTAGATATGGATTCAAACAAGCTACAACAGGGTTTCCTATAGTACTACAGAATGTCCTAGTTTACTACATGAAATAGGATGAAAGCTATGGGAAGGTACAGAAGGTTAAATAAAGTGTATGAAAGGTTTCTAATGGTAGAATAAGGTATAGGGAAGGTGAAAATCACCCATGTTCAAGCCCAAAACTCCAAGAAGGTTAGATTTAACTAACATAGCTTTGTCATGGTAACTAGAAGACAGAGCTTTAGAATCACCAAGCTATGAAGACCTGTGCAGAAAAAAACAAAGGAAACTATCACCTCCAAAGGACCATGGATTGTTCATCAACTAGCAATATGCATGTCTCTTCAACAACCATCAGGTAGGTACAGGTATGCAATTATCTTGACCTCTTCTCTTGAGCATATTATAATTAGAAATTTGTTGTAGATGCATGAGGGATGAGGTTTTATAAGCTGAAGATGAGTTAGTAGTCTCAACCAACTTCAACTATTTAATGAAGCTAACTCCTGTTGTAGCATTTTTTGGTTTCGGTAAGTTGGCGTCAATTAGTCAAAAAATCAAAATCATTCCAAAAAATGTTAAGTTAGGATATGGACAAAAAAAATTATTGAATCAAAAAATGTTAGGGATATTTTGAAGAATAAGTCCATATCAAATAAAATGTTAGAATATATGCCCTAAAAAAGGAAGGAAAAAATAAAAAAAAAATTAGATTAGAGAGAAAATAAAATGTGATAAATTCTGAAAGTGTTGAAAATCCAAATTCCACTACTCTCAGTCAAAGTTTATTTTTTCAAATAAAATGTTGTGTGAAGATTGTTTAATTGCCACACTAGTCCATTGAATCCAATTGTATATTTTAATCATGATTGGATTGGATTTAAATTGTTTGTAAATAGGTAACAAATAAAATTGGCTCATCAGTTTAATCTAAGCCAATGGAAGCAATAAGGGATTGAAGTAGATTAGTCATTAAAATGAAAGTGTTGAGTTGCTAGTCTAAGTGCACTTAGGTAACTAAGATTGAAAAAATGTTAGGAGTTAAGATTAGGTAGAAAAATGAAATATAATTGGAGCATGAAAGGATTTTTATCCTAAGATATAACATTGGAAATATGTGCATATGGTGATGGGTTTTACTAACCATAAATTCTAAGTATCAATGCTATTTTGTAAATATCCAAACTTCATCAATTTATTTGCAAATACACGAGACATGTCACATCTGACAAAACTCTTGGCCCAACCATCACTTCTACCTCGTTTTGTTAAATCTCATTCATTTTATTTTTGATCTGACACACTTTCCCAAGATCTGATGGCCTACATCATTTTTCAACCCTCATTTGTCATCCGAACTTTATCGGCAAGGGGGGGTCCGAACTAGGTAGTTTTGGAAACCACCCTTCAAAACTACTTTTCCTCCATCCTAGTCTTTGAAGAGATAAAATACCAAAACAACTTACCACCCTAACTTTCTCCTAAACATGGTTTTCATTCGACCATTCACCATCGCTCCTACGTCATCATCCATGTCTGCTCCAGTCACTTCCTCTATCTAATCAGTTGCCACTTATCCATTATTCATTTAATTCACCACTCCCGCAAAGTTATACTCCATAGACCCGTTTTAATAGTCTTGTTGGATAATTAACAAGGATTTAGTCATTCATCGAACAACCCCACTCCATTTTATTCATTATAAGCCCTAATCCTTCAGAAAAACCATTACGTAATAAATTTTCGAAACTCAATTCACCAGTGGAGATTTTGTGCTTATAGCCTAAATGACAGATTCATCATTCAATTGAATTTTCAATTCTATCTAGAACCAAGCTGACATCCCGGTCTACCTAATCCATTTTGAGTTATATTGTTTTTTTGTTATTACTATGTTTTAGACCAATTCTTCCTATTTTTGTCTAGTTCAACCTACAATTCACCTAACAAAATGCCTCCTAAGGGAAAGGAAATTGCAAAAATCCAAAATCCCCTCATTCATCCACAAGTTGACTTCCATCATACTCCCCTAGTTAACAGAGACTATAAAAGCATGGAGTCTTCCTCTTAATTTAATTTATATGAAATCTACTGTTGGATGGACAGCCAGCTAGTTGACTAGAGGTACACCCACCTTCCTCACTACATTTTCCCACAGAGCACCTAAATTTGTTAGGAAATTCCATGAATCCTATGATCCCAGTCAAAGAGCTATCATTTAACCTAACGGAGAAATCCTTTGTTTCATCAATGCTTAGTCTATTGAACAGATGTTGCAGGCTGCAACTATTGCACCAACCCATCTTTTTTCTCATTTACGCCTAATAGAAGCCTATCAAAATCTCTCTCACTAAAACTTCTCAAACTCTTGAGCTTTTCATTGTTGTAGATAACCCTTTGCCTAAAATAAACCCTCCCTATGATTCATCCATGTTCCCAGACAGAACCAAGAAATTACCACTATTCTTTCTTATTTTCTTGGTTACAATTTTGATCAATATGTTAAGGAAGCCATCCTAGGTTTCTTGTCTATCTTTTCTATTGATTCCAAACCTACTGTTCTCTATAAATTTAGCCAATTTCTAGCTGAAGCTATCCATGAACAATTTGTCCAGTTTAATACTGAAGAAGTATTCAAGTATGCCTCAGTACTTGTATATCATTTTATATATTTTTAGGGAGACAAGTTTCCATTCACCTTACAGAAGCTAGATGAAGAAGGAAACCAACAATTAGTCATATTTTGGACTTCTATGGGAATGAAGGAGAAGGAAGAATTTACATGTAAATATTTCATAGAATTGTTTGTTCATCTAACTATTAATCTTATGAGCAACACTCCAATACCAAGAATCAACGAGGAAATTGTGAAAGTATTGTAGCTGGTTGATCAAGCCACCACAGGAGATTGGTATCTTTACCTAAACTATAGAGAAATTAGAGTCTATGGCTATGATCTTCCATCCTAAAAACTTCCTAAGTATCTCCCTATCAAAATTTTGGCATTGGAATATATTAGTCAGAGGTTAAATGCAGATGAAGTACATTTTGTAGCTGCAAAGAAAAAACACAATTCAAGCTAAAGGCTCAGGCTGGTCCTCTCATCTGAAACACTAGAGTAGCAGGAGAAGAAGCAGAAATTTTATTAAAGGAAATGAAGTTTGGTCTCAGCTTCACTTTTTCTTATGACCCAATGGGAGTAATCTCAAAACTCAGGTTTGAAAATAAATTTACTGCATACTACCATACAGCCAGGCCTGAAATAAAGTAGTACAAAAATTAGTTAGAATGGAAGGAGAACGCCCTTCGAGAAGTTGAAGAATAGCCAATCTCTACTTAAAATGTAAAAACTCCACTTGCACAAGAAAAGACGGCTAAGCGAGGAAGGGAAGAAATGTCATCCCCTACAACTGAAGCATCAAGCCAGGGCTTTAGAATTGTACATAGAAAGAAGAGACCTAGGATCTCAGTGAAGGTTAGTGCAACAAATGAGCCACAAAAAACAGCATTTGATGGACTTGGAGATAATTTTCTTTTTACACAGTCTGGTGGGCATTCTACAGAGTCCCCCACTCATTCCACTACTTCTCATGAATAGCAGGTGATTTAGACTAGTGGAACTAGTCATAAGGACAAATAATATGACATCTTTCATGTCTTTAGTGAAATTAAGAAGAAGAATGAGGAATTGAAGCTGAATACTTATAGTCAATTATGGAGACACTCTTCTAGTTCCCAAGCTCAACTTCTTTCAGTGTTTGACTCTGAGAAGGGCAAGATGCAGATGGATTTCTTACAAGCTCAAATTCCATAGCCCAAGACTCCTGCACATTATCAGAAGCAATCCTCATCTCAATTTAATTTAAAATATGTACATCCAATTGGCCAAATTGAGATGCACAAACAGACTGGCCAAATGATTTCTTCCACTTTACCTCACACTGCCATGAGTTTGTCAAAGTTGCAGGTCACCTTGGCAATTACACAGTCACAGCTCAAGTTGGAAAAAGTTTCCTCACTGGAAAAAGACACCAAGATCAAATGTTTGGAAGATGTGGTGTTCAATATGGGATATGATCCCTATATAAATGTTGTAGAAGAATTTGTTAGGAAGAAAAATGATGAGATCTCAACATTAAGGAAGCAACTCAAACTGCCAGCTTCTGAGGACCCAATGACCAAGGAGATTGAAGAAACCGAGACTCATAAATCTGACATGATTAATCTCATCATGGAACAAAATTTCCAAATATAACAAATGCAAGAGGAAATGGAAAAATTGGTCAAAGAGAAAGAGGAAGCTGTGAAAAGGGATCAAATTACAATGGATGTAGTTCCTCTTTCAGAAGTCTCTATAACTAGAGTTTCTACTTCAGACACAACACCAACTACAAGTACAACAGAAGGAGTCGAACAACTTGCAGAAGTTGTTCAGAACCTGTCCATTTAGACGATTGAAATTAAGAAGTTTCAAGATGAACTGAAGGAATTAAAACATATGAAAGAAGTTGCAAACAGTTCACATGCAGCCAGGTTGCAAAGAACAAAAAGTCAAATTGAAGTTTTGCAAAAATAAATCAAATAATCTTACCTTGGAAACAAACTAGGTTTGGCAAAGGAGATTTTATGGGAAGATATTATTGAATCAGTCAAGGATATGTGGCCCTATATCAAGATAATCTTTGATCAAAAAGAATTGTTGGAGAAAGCTCAGGAATCTGTTGGAACTATCTCAAAGGAAATTGAGGACATGCCAGAGGTTACCACTGAGGTAATCAGGTTTTTGAATTCTAAAAATAGCTATGAGCTTGAAGAATTAGGTATAAATGACAAGACAAAACCCATACTTGAAGTGAAGAAAATCATGACAAAGAAAAACCTCATTGTTCAGTTGGAGGAAAAATGCAACAAAATTAATGACATAGTTCAAATATTTTTCAGTAGGTTAGAATCCTTGACCAACAAGGATTTTCCCTTTATGCTTGTGATAAACGACAAATTAATGCCCATTGAAGATTATTTTCAAAAGCTTATAGAGGTAGGTACCATTCTAGCTTTAATTTCAAACATAAGAGGTGAAAAAACACCAAGGGTTGTGTTGAATGCACTCAGAGATGTCTTTTTCATTCTAAATGAAATCAGACATATTTTTTCAGTAAAACCCACTTTTACTAAGTATATAGAAATGGATGAAGTTTACCGAAGAGTAACTATGTTATCTATCCCAGATAAGAAATGCTGGGAACAATTAACTGATTTACTTGAATGAAAAGAGGATCAAACAAAATTTAGTGTTTCCAGCAATAGGTCATCAATAGTTCAACAATTTTAAGCTTTTCTAGGAACAATCATCAACAATTCAACACCAAAATAGTGACAGATCGATTATCAGTTTATATTTCTGATTTTGTATTGATCTATTTTTGAAAATTTCTTTAAGATGTTCTCTTAGCTCTAAGATTGTATAAATAACTCCCTTCCACTAGTTATTAAGGGTTGCATCCTTGAAAGAAACATTTCTAAGCACTAAATGTAGTTGCCTTTTTCTGAATCATTAATGCAAAAGAAAAGGATTCTGAGATTTGATCCATACAATTTTGTGTTCCTTGTAAGTGTTCCAGTTTTTATTTACTATGTTCTTTCTTCATATTCTTAAGTTTTACAAAGATAAACATGTAGGAATAATTCTCTTTCAATATACTCCTATAATCTTTTGAAGTGATCACCTATAAAGAGAATGAATTATATAAATTGTTTGTTTAATTAATCCCTCTAAATCATAAAATTATCAACATCTTTTGTAATCTTAGCCATATTCTGTTAAACTTTCTGAACATTGTTTGAAGGTTTTCTTACTTATGATTATTTAATTTTCTATTTGAAAATTGAAATACTGATATCATCTTTTAGTTTTTTCTCATCACCAAACAAGCTATATCACTGTGTGGATTTTAATAGCAGTCCGTTGTTTAAATATTAATACTATTCAAAAGGTTAGGTATGACTGTTTTAAATCTATTTCACACATTGGTCCTCCAAAATTAAAACAAAACCCCCCAAAACAAATATCTTAGATGCCCTGGCATGATAGCTGACCATTATCATCTTAGAGATACAACATCAATCTGGCTCCATAATCCATAGACTTGTTTTAATAGTCCTGTTGGATAATTAATGTGGATTTAGCCATTCATCAAATAGCCCTGCTCCATTTTATTCATTATAATCCCTATTCATTCAGAAAAACCGTTACACAATACATTTCTGAAACTCAATTCACCATAACAGAACCATTAGCTCTAATGGGGACTACTTTCTCCTATAGAATGTAGAAAACCTACACATCCATGTGCCTTCTCCTTAGGATTTGGAGTCTTTGTTGTGAAAATTCACACTAACAGTTTGAAAAATAAAATAAACCAGGATTTTTAGAATGGTAGTAATGAAATCTACTTAAACTTCTCAGTATTGAATATAATGTTTGAGAAACCTTCCATTAATAGGATAAGTGGAATATACCCCCAAAGATTTTGTAGCACAAAAGTATTGTTTTCCTTCACTTTAGCAATAGCTAAAGTCCCAAATCATAGGTTATAAAACTTGCCATGTTTTCCCTTGTCTTCTCTTCTGGAATCCCATCTTAGAACTAGATCACCCACCTTGAAGTCCCTTTCCCTTGCTCTTTTTTCAAACAGGCTCTTCATCTTATTCTAATACATTTTCAATTTGTATTGAACTTCATCTATGTTTTCATTTAGTTCAATAATTTTCTTTATTCTCCTTGAAAAATCATTAGGTTCATGAGTTGAATCCTATACAAACTTTAAAACAGGGAAGGCCAAGTTGGTAGGGAAAATTGCATCTTCCCCATAGACTAACTTAAAAGGATATTTTCCAGTTGACCTCTTTGGAGTAAGCTTATTTTCCCAGACTACATAAATTAGATGAGAGTCCCATCTCTTTTTATGATATGCTAAAGTATTTTTGATCACCTTTATCATACTTTCATTTGATGATTATGCAAGACCATTACCTTGAGGATAATATGGAGTTGAATGATGTAATAGAATCTGATATTTCTAGAGAAACTCAATCATTTTAACACTAGAAAATAATGTGGCATTGTCAGTAACAATGTGGGTTGGGCAACCCAATCTAGACAAAATGTTTTCTTTAATGAATTTGATTACTACTGAAGCAGTAGCTCTTTTTACTGGAATTTCTTCCACCCATTTGGTAAAGTAGTTTGTTGCAGTGAGGATCCATCTATGATGATTGCTTGAAGTGGTATGAATTTCTCCAATAAAACCTAATCCCCATTGGAGAAAAGGTATTGAGACTATTATTGGGATCAGTGGAAGAGCTTCTAGTAACATCTGACAAGGGACACAACTTCTGACCTTTGTTGCTACTTGTAAGAACAATTTTGGCCTATAAAACCACTCCCTTAATATCTTATATGTTGTTTCTCTCCAAGCATAATGTCCTCCAGAAAATCTTGTATGAAACTGATCAATGATTCCTTCAGTTTTTTATTTTGTTAAACATAATAACAAGATATTTAGTGGGTCCTTCCATTATAGATTTGCATTTATGATGCAATATTTTACTGCTTTCAATTTGAGATCTTTACATTGAACTTTAGAGAATGATGCTAGATGTTAGGATATTATGACACATAGGAAATAATTAAGTATAACTTGGTCTAGTGTAGAATTAGGTAAAGTGTGTTTCTTTACTATGTACGTTTGTAACTTACAATCTGACTATGACGATATGTAGTTATCTACAGTTCATTCTCTCCTTGGTCTTACCGATACTTAACACCCGATTGGTCCATGATCTCTATTTAGAGAGCATGGAGGGTCATTTGTAGGGTAACCATTCATGAGAGAAGCTTATGTAAATTTTCATTCTTTTATTAATAAACTACTTGAAGTGGCTGTGTTGGCTCATGTTGTGGACTGTTTCCCTCTTTGAGGGTTTTAACTATGTCAAGAATATTGGTGTATTGATCTGTGATCTATTTATGAGTGGTGTTCTTTGATGTTCTGTCTAAGGAACTTACCCTGAAAATTCCTACATGGTATCAGAGTAATTTGAGGGCTGCATCCATTGGTGATCCAAATCCAAGGTCAGTAGAACTGCATCTGACTGTCGTTTCCTAGATTTACTATTTCTGGCTATTTTTGGGCTGAGAGGACTACTCTATTATGTTAAGAGCATATGTTCCAGTGAGGAATCCCTTTTGTTTCATGCGAAAAGGTTTCTGGTAGCGCTAGCTACGTCATTTTTAAGTTCTCGAGGTATATAGTCTTTATTTGTAGTTCTAGCTATTCATCTCTCAGTTTATTTTAGTTTATTTAGCTCTTTGTTTTATTATCGGATCTATACCTTTCATTTTTGCATATACTATTTGCCCTGTGACTCTGTGTGATCTGGGCAAATCAAAAATAGAAAGGAAGGATTTTTCTCATGCGTATTTTCTTTTCTACCATGCCTTAGTGTGAACTCAAAAAATCAGAAACATTCAGGAAAATATTTAGTTTCCGACTAAAGCTAACTTCAAGCCATAAGGTTTGTTTTTTTTTATTATGCCTGTGTTGGGTTTTGTGATTTTTGTTTTGTAGGCAAAAAAGAGCTTTTTCAAGTAAGCATGCACCCCAAAGCTTCAATGACTAAAAAAAAAAAAAAGAACCCATTCCTCTTTTCCAAAAATTACTAACCTTTTAAACTAGCTCACTTGGTCCAAAGTTTATGAGAATAGAGGTCTCGAGTTCAAGTATTTCCTTTTGTTGAGTTAATTTTTCAAAAAGCACATGTAAGTTATGTTTTTAAGTTACTTTATGTAAAAGTGTTTTCACCCATTATAAGAAGTGAGACGCTTATAATTCTAAAGTCTCTTTATCTTTTATTTAAGTTACAATTTAGTGGGTAGCTCATAAAGTACCATTGTAAACGTGACTTTCACTTATTTATAAAAGTGAGTCACATAATTTTCTTTTAAAGTGAGCTAATTAGATTAAGTTTGGAAAGGGGGCAGATTTTATTTAAATATAACATTATCATTCATTTTTTCACATTCATGCACTTCGTCGGCATCTTCAACAACTTTTCTTCAAAAAGCCATAACTTCTTAATCCGGAAGCAGTTTTCAAACCCATTTTTTTTAATCAGCCTAATTTTTCAAGATATTTCCATTAAAACACTTAGTTTTATCATCTATAGCTTCAATTTCTATTAAAATGGAAATTCCATGCCAAGTTATTCTTGACAGCACCAACTACTTCCAATGGTGGTCCTACATTGTGGATTTACTTAGAAGTAAAGGTCTTTACAGAATAGTCTTAGGCTATGAAACCAAACCTTAAGATGAAGATAAGGCAACCAAATGGGAAAATAGGTAAGGTCAAGCACATGGGTTGATAGGGATGTCTATTTCTCCAAACCTTAGATTCCATATCATAGAACTTGATCCTCCTAATGAAGCAATGAAACAACTCACTAAAGTTTTTGCAATTAAAAATGAAATTAGAGCCCATGAATTCAAAAATGAGTTGCTTACATTGGACCCCAATAATTTTTCTTCCATTGAAGATTGTTTGTCCAAGTTCAAGGCCCTTAGACTTCTCTGGGAAGGTGTTAAGGTTAAGAAAGAATATGGTAGCCTTATCTATTCCATTCTTACTAAGTTGGGACCATCCTACTTTGTGTTTGTTTCCACCTTCCATTCTACTAGAGAAGCCTTTATTTCTTAAGGACAAGACTACAAGTCCGCCTCTTTTGATGGATTTTGTGATTCTTTAATAAGAGAACAAGAAAATATCTTATATCTTGGTCTTCTTAATCTTAGAAACTCTTCTAAGAAAGCCTTAGCCGCTCAACAACAACCAAATTCAAATAATCCTAGGAAGCAATATCTTGAAAAGAATGGTCCTAACCAAACAAGGGTCCTAAGAAATTTCAGTCTCAAAATGAAAAATCATTTCAACAAAATGATAAGGAAAATCAAAACAAAGGGAAGAGGACTAATAGACATTGCCACTTTTGTAATTGAGATGGCCACTTAGAATCCAAATGCTTTAAGAAGATGGAAGCCTTGGAAGCAGCAATGAAGACGCATAACATCCATTTGGAGCACTCTTCAACTTCAACTTTATCTTCAAGAATAACGATTTCTGCATGTGGTTGTCAAGCATCTTGGTCTGGTTATGCA
>APFE030164243.1:0-18659 GCA_000404065.3 Pinus taeda | reverse complement strand
ATCATACTCGTAGTCCACCGTCTCCACCGAGTCTTCATCATATACCTCTAGAATTATCTCATTCAGTAGTGCTCCAGAAAGGTCCATTTCTATGCAAATAAGGGGCAAAGGAGGTGTATTTTCCTCATAGTGTTGCCTCTGATATTAAAAAAAAATCCCTAGTTTATTGCCTATGGTTGTTAATGATTCTTGCTACCAATAATCTAGAGGTATGAAATAGAGTCTTATCCATACCAGAACCGAAGTGAATGTCTCTCACTTCGGAACAAAATTCATCACCCATGGCCGCATATAGAGGCCTATAGTAGCATAGAAGTATGACCCTCCTTCAAACACCCTGTCTTTATCCTCTAGGTTTGTAAAAGCAACTATGAATAAACCCTTGGATCCAAGGTGCAGATCTATTTCTCAGTTGGGCTTCCAATGATTCTTTATCCATGCATTTAAAGCTTTCTTCGTAGGCCATAACCCCATGAATTTACATATCACAACATGATTAGCCATGTGCTCCTTGTGCGCTTATAGCACTGGATCACTTAACACCACTCTAGGTGTGATTGTCACCTTAGGTTTACATGGCCCTGTTTGATTTCTTTGAGCATCTTTTTGACTGTCTCCCTCTATTCTCTTCCCTTTTCTAATTTCTTCTTACTTATCTTCCTGCTCCTGTGAGCTTCTATTTTCCTGTTTCCCTTTTCTGGAACGCCCGGTTTTAGCTTCCAGTAGCTTCTTGAAGCGACTGGAGATTGCCTACTTGTAGGAGGGAGTGGAGCTCCCCCCTCTCGCCCCTCCATGGTGCCCAACACTGGTCTTCTTCTGCAAATCCTAACTTCGCACATATTTTCTCCAGCTGAGTTCCAAGACGATCAAAATATAAATGAAAAACATTAAAAAAATAATATAAAAACATTAAAAGAAATTTAAATGGTCTAACCAACTGAGGTCGCAAAGCTGACATAGGGTCAGCAAAGTGGCACTTAGCATCTCTCCACTGGGCCTATAGCCCCCGGGTTAGGGAAGAGTTGGGAATTGGCATTTTGTCAATCGGGGGCCACAGAGGCAACCCTAGGTTGGCGGAGCCACATTGAGTGTCGCTCCTTCGTCTCTGAGACAACCCTGCAACCCTCGATTGGCTAGCAATTTGACTTTTTCAAAAAATTTAATATTTTTTTATTTCTTTTTTCTTTTTTCGTTTTTTTCTTTTAATTAATTTTTAATGTTTTTTTCATTGTTAAATGTTCATTATTTAAAAAATTTATAGTTTCTTTGTATTTTTAATTTTAGTGATCTTAAAAAGATAATTAATGTTTTTAAGGTTTTTTATTTTTATTTTTTTTAATATTATCTAATTTGTTTGTTTTGCTTTTAATGTCTTAATTTTCCTTTTTAATTTATTTTATTTAAAGTATTTTTTTGTTTTTTTTTCTTTTTCTTTTACCATTTTTAGTGTTTGTTTTTTTTTTTTTTTTAATTGTGTTTTTGAAATATAATTTAGTTATATTTTAATATGTTTTTTCATTTGCTTGGTATTTTTTTTAAAACTTAAGTTTTTTGTTTTTAGTTTTAAGTTTTTTTCCGAATCTTTAATTTTTGTTTCTATTTTGTATTTCCATTTTTTATTAAGGAAAGATATATGGTAATTAATTTGCAATTTTTTAGAAACTATTCCCAAAAATTATTAAAGTTTTGCTAAAATTAAATATCAAATTTGTTTTTCTAGAAATTAAAATTTATTTTTTGAATTTTTAAATTTGAATTTCTAAATTTTTATTGATGAATGGCTAATTTTATGTGGTTTAAAATCAATTTTTCAGAATTAAAACTTGTTAAAAAAAATAATATTTCTAATTGGAAGTGTCCTCGTAAATTAATTATCTAATTTTTTTTTTCCCTATAGATTTTTCCACAATTAATATTTTGCGTTCCAAAAAGAAAAATAGTTTTGATTATGTTTGGAGCTTTTACTAACCATGGAAACTCACAATTTAAAAAACAAAAGAAACAAATCTTATTTTTCCCTTGCTTATTTTCTTCACATTTTTCCTTTGTCATATTTTATTATCAAATGGACTTGGTTCAATAATTTTCCTCTATAAATCTGTCCTATATTATATATTTTCACAATTCAATTTTAAAACATCATGCAATATAAAAAGTAATATTTAATTCAACGCTACAAGAAATAAGATTTTCTCTTCTGTCTCTACAATTTTAATTATAACTTAAAAATACAAAATAAATAATAAATAATCTTTTTGGGGTATCATTGAACTTACATTTTAAAACGTTTGTGTAAGCTAATTTGTATTCAATACACTAGGACAGTCCAAATTTAGTATTGAATTTTAGTGAGATATTTAATTTGTTCCATGCTGATTAAGACAACAGCTCATATACATAGTTAATTTTTTTCTTTTGACACAAAAAAACTTCTTACCATAGATTATTTATTTGTTGTTGAATTAGGACGAGCATTAGATTTAAAGTTAAATAAAATTTGTTACAATAATTAGCTTTAAAAATATATATTTATTTTATTTATATCGTATACTATACATTATTAATATAAAGACACTAGACGTTGTAATTTCTTCTCATTTTGTCCCATAAGTTAAAGATGAATAAAATGTGCACAACCACATTTCAATAAATTCTTAACTTTGGTAATAAATGATCGTGTTAGGGTTACTATTTCATCCAAAATATAGGGTAATGTTTCATCCAAAATTACATATGCGCCTATCTCTATTTTGCTCCAAGGTTATCCAGTCCATTAATTACTTATGTTACTTAGATTTATGAATTTGTTCAAGCATTCAATAATTTATATTGATTATTTTTTACATAACACATAGGTAATAAGCTGCAATGTTGCATAATACACTTGTTTCTTTTGCTTTTTTTTTTTTTTGCGACATCTGTGTCAATTCTTGACTAGAAACCCAACCCCATTATGTGTCGATTTGATAGTTGATTTTAAATTTTTTGCTATAATGGATCTAGTCTGCCATCACAACGTTTCAATTTCATTGTTGATTTTTAAGTTTTCATTTCAATGAGTCAAGTTTGCCTACACTATGTATCAATTTGATGGTTGATTTCTAAATTTGTGTTGCAATGTGTCAAGTTGTATTATGCTAAGATTTTAAAATAGTTATACTTTTAGAATTTAAAAAGGAAATTACTCTTGATATAATGTCTCTTTTATTTAGGTGTTCATTTTTAAAGTTTTTTTAGTTATATAATTTTTCCATAATGTTATGGTTGAAATATGTTGAAAACTTAATGTTTTCTATAGTCAAGATATTTTATTTTAATTTCATTGTTGAAAATTTATCAAAATTTTAAGGTTTTTCTGAGCTGTAATATTTTATCTTTAATGTTATCACTGAAATCAGTTATAAGTATTTTACCTTTAACACCACGGCTAAAAATTGTTGGAATTTTAAGGCCTTTCAGAGATGTGATATTTTGTTTTTAATGCCATGTTTGAAAATTATTGGAATTTTAAGGTTTTTCAAAGTCATGATATTTTATCTTTAATGCCATTGCTAAAATAATGCTGAAAAATTTACCCTGAGAAAAAGTTGTTATTCACACTTTTCATTTTTAGGGTGTTTTTTGCACAAAAAAAATGGTTTTTACCGTCATTTTAAAAAAAAAAATTGCAAAATTATCCCAAAAAAAAGAAAGAAAAAAAGTAAAAAAGTGTTGACGCAGTATCAAAACCTTTTTATTTCGGGCTATTTTTCCTTTTTTTAAGGGTCTTTTGGCTAGAGTTCTTGCTTTCAGGAAATAGTTCTCATTTGATTGGAAACTATGAAATCTACCTAATAATGGCCAATAATCTCAAAAATAAATCATGACCACATAGATATGACAAGTAGGAGTTACATATTCCAACACCCCCCCTACAAGTACTTTTGAAATCTTTGTTAGTTGAGATCTTCAATGTCTTCTTCTCTGGAGAAATGTTTCACTATGAATTGAATAACTTCTTCATCGGGAAAGTATATCTCTACTCCAACTTATCACTTTGACTTCATCCCTTGATCATACATACATAAAAAAGCTACCAATGTCCATATAAATGAACAACCATCCAATGGAACGCAAGGGTCAGTAGCCACTACAATTGTAACTCTGGTAGGATGTCCCTTTTTATACATGGTTCATTCATATTCTTGATGAACTCCCCCTTAATTTTAAAAAATCACCTCCTAGAATCTACAACTAATATGATTCAGTCATAGAGCATATAGCGAAGACATGGCCCACTCCTCCAAGTGTTAAATAATGAGTTTAACTAGAAAAGACATCAATTCATTAGGGAAGACATGATAAAAATGAATCTCTAAATATTACAATAGTATTCCCTTTACAAGTAACGTATATATGAGTACATGATCCATCTCGTGAACATACCAGATATATTCATTTTAAGGACCACTAGTTCAAATCAAAACATGACATATAGACTTGCTATAATCACAAGTGTGAAACACATTAAAATATTTCTTTAAGTCTTTTTTATTCAATATCACTCAATATTTATTTTTCCACCACCATCCAATCCCTTATGACACTTCCATCCTTTGTTGTCATAATGGTTCCATCGAACTTGCTGTTAATTTCTTCCCTCGGAACAAGCTCCCAAGAACTCTTTGCTGTATCTAGGACATCCCTATCGTCCCTATTTTAAACTCCGCATCTATTCCAAAAGTTCATCCTACAATCAACACTTGGTTATCTCAAGTTCCAACAATGGAACATCCTTCCACTTCAAAAAGTGTCCATACCCCTTACTCCACCTAAATAGCTATCACTATGTGTCATCTAGAAACCAATCATACCACTAATACATTAGAACAATTGAGAACCTATTGTACTCCAAATACTAACATCAAACTGATGCTGACAACTACGAAATTGATCATCCTATTGACCTACTTCCATTTATTGAGATCCAAGTGTTCCATCCACTATACTCACTAGTTATCTAGGAAAATAGTTTGGATATGGGATGTATCGAACTTGGTATTACATTTTCTACACATATTTGAATTAAGACTTATAATTCACTACTCGATAAACAATTATTAGAACAAAACATGTAGCTAGAACTTCATTTCTATCTACAATAATTCTCAATAAGAAAACTGAGGAATTACTTTTACGTCAAAATCCATTGCAATGCAATAATAACAACAAGAGATCCATGAAAGACAAGAAATTGATTCACTCATTGTACTAGATCTTCTTTACTTCATCCTTTTTTTTAATTATTTTCTTGTATTTCCATACTTTATGTGTCATTTCTTAGAGTCGTGAACTCTAACAAAATAACTATCAAATCATATTGAAATGAGGAAGCTCATTATTACTACTCTCTTGAAAAATTTACAAATATAGAAAATATATTTTGAAATATATTTTAACCATTACAATGAGAGGGGATTCCTTTAACATAAGCCACTAAACCCATGATTACCGTAACAAGTTTATGCCAAAGCATGGATGTGTATAAGAAAAATAAATTCCAAAATACTAAACATAACTCCATTAACAACAACATCGAAAATTTGATCCAATGTGTTCTTGATGATCATTCCCTCTTTTCTATTCTTATTTATATGTACCATCAGAGACCTTGTAATTTCCTCTCTGCACTTCGACATGCTTCTACTATGAAATCTAGAAAATATGGCCCCTTAGTACATGTGGCTACTTTTGTCAACTATAATTCCCAGCTGCTTAGAACATGGTAACTACTGGTTTTCCATTGCTTCTCTATAAGCCTCCTTTGCACAAAGGATTTCATTATCCTACTAATACCCTCATACCATTAGTCTCATCCATACTCTCTTTCCTCGAGTTGTTGATTTCCATTCATTTCCACTTCTTTTCCTAAATATTTCCATTATTCCACATTCAAAGATCCAAAAAATGTTTTAAGAGTCAATTAAAAGAGACTTGTATCGCATCCACAAATCCATCTAGTTAAGGCATAATCTCACCATCTGAGATCAAATATGTTTTCCTAGAATGCTTAAATCACCATAAGGTTAACAAAATTTCCATTAATCATATTCCATTCATTTATTAATGATTCATTATTTTATGTATATGAATTTTAGTTCTCCATTGAAACATCAAATTGGGATAATCACAATATTTACAGCCCACAAATAGAATACCGGGAGTGAATTTAATCTCTATTTTTCTAAATGTTATAGGCCACAATTATAATAATTTTTTTTGGATGTTACAAATCCACAATCCAGTGTATAGTTCAAGGAGAAATCCTTGTTTGGTTTTTACTTTCCTCTTATGTGCTACAAGCCATTATTACTCATTGAATAGCGATGCCAGAACTACAATTTTGTCCCATACTTACCTGCTATGTGACTAAAATCACAAACATGAATACATTTTATAGATTCACCGACAAACCCATCCAAATGTTATTAGTTGAGCCATAATCTAATATTATGGCAATTGACCACATCTATGCCACCTATGCCACAAAAAAAATTCCATGTTAATCATTCAAGTATTGGATAGGTTTTTAATACCAAACACACTTATCCTTGAAGCAACTCCATTTGAGCACGTCATTGTCTAGAGTGAGCACATCGCTACATAATGAGCATGACACAGGTCACTGGGATTGACCTTCACTCTTGCCTGAAATATCCAACCCAATATCAAACAAGGTTAGGACTAGGCGATAACACCTTCCAATTTTTTTTTCATTGTGTGAGTGGACACGGTTCAACATCATCTGGGTTACTACTCATTCCTCAGTTCCCATTCATGTTGGTGTAATTTTATTTTCAACCATCACCTCTAATGAGTGATTCCATCTTCCATTTATCCACTGCCCAGGGAAAATTTTAAGGTTAAAAATTTATCAAAAAGTTTAGAATTTTTTTTCAAATATTACCACCTGTAGATATTAGTTCACCTAACATTTTCCCTACTTTATATAATCCTTTTACAACTCTGTATTCTTAAAAAAAATAAACACCAACTCAGTAAATGGACAAATAATGTACTACGATGGACAAACCTAACCCAATACTCTACTCGCTACATGTTCTTGAGCCCTCAGTGAACCAAGCCCAACGCATGTTGTTCTGATACTATTTTTAATTTATAAAATTGTGTTGCTCTTTCTCTACACATTAATTAAATAATATTATAAATATAAATATGTGAAACTTTGTTTCAAGATAAGAAAACTATATTGGACCCATGATCTAATGGTTGAGGGAATATGTCAACCAGACACCAATCTAGGAAAATAACTTGTTGGCAAGAATCTTTCACATCCAACTAGGCCTCAACAACCTCCTAAAAAATAAGGACAAACTTCTACATAGAGAACCATCTCTACTGAATTATGACTAATAGTTTCAATAGTAAAATATGATCTCACACATAAGACACTACATACTTCAACATTTGGATGAAAAAATGTCCTTAACATAATTTTATTAATAATAACCAGTGACATACATAATCTAGCTAAAGGTATAAAAAATATAATAACACCTCAATCTTTATTAAAAAAAATTACGTGTATATAAAATCATGTTTATGTAATAAGAGATACAATTTGCATATGGAAAGAAATTGTTTATAGTATATCAATCAATAAATATAATGTCAATTATGATTCACATCTTTTCATTAAAATCACGTGGAAAATGTTAACGTGACAGACCTTGATGATGAATGGGTGTATTGTTAAGGTACTCCTTGTGAAAAAGATCATTGGTACCTTGATGATGAATGGGTGCATTGTGAAGGTACTCCTTGTGAAAAAGATCATTGGTTCAAAGGCTTCTTAGATTTTATCCGCCCAAAAAAGTATGGCAGGAACAAGAAGGGTTATTTTTATCCCTGAAGAAAAACAAATTTACAACTTCATGTGGGGCCTAGGAACAACAACAAACAAGAAAGGCAAGTTTTGGGCACTCTCGAAAGGTTTGAACATAGCAATAAGCAAAAAAATAAATAAGTTGATAGTTCTTAGAAACACTACGGTTGTTATAAAGTATATTTCAAAGGCAGTTTCTAGTAGCCTACCATTTCTCCCTCACTTGTTCATAGGATTACCCTCTCCCCTCAAGTGTTCATAAGATTACCCTCTAGAGCTTAAAATTTGAAGAAATGACCTTCCAACCTATTTTTATAAATTTAAATGATGACGCAGAGAAGCTTGCTAAGCTAATCTCAGAGTTAGAGCAAGGAATGATTGAATTCCAAGATGGACCACGGTCCAGGGCTCGAATCTTATGAATGTGAACGAAAATAATGAGAAAAATTGGGAGGTCGCTTCATTCAAAGATCATGATAATAAAAATTAAAAGAATTAATGTTTGTCCCCAGATGGAATTCCATTCCATTGCCATGGTCGTTGGTATAGCATATACGCATTGCAATTCTTTCACGAAGGTGATAACATTTGGAATAAATCGCCTAGAGGACGCTGGTTTTTTAATGTGACGCAGACTCTTCACTTCACGTTGAGGACCCGCCTAAGACTCTCGGAGGCCCGGAAAATTAATGCATCAATGTGATCCCACTAAACAAGGACAATCTGTAGGGCAGGGGATAATATTTGGAGATCTTGCTTAAGGGTCAAATTAATGCTTCTTTTTGGGGAGAGCCATTGCCGACGAGTGTATGCATTCATAAATATCATGATAAGAGGTGCATTTACTTCAGCTATCTTTTTCCCTCTGCGCTCAATTTCTCTGCTAAGGAATTGCAGTTATTATCGCAGCCATGGAGAACTAAGATCTAAGATGTTGTAGGTGAAATGTTACAAATTTTAAAAATAGTTTTTTTTAAGATTTTATTAAGTTTCATAGGTAAATTAGAAATTTTAAAATAGTTTTTTAAGTGGTAGTATTTTTTATGTTATTAATTTTAATTTATATCATTAATGAGAAATAATAAAATTTTAAAAATCAAATGTAAATTATTGTTCTTTAGGCTTTCTTCCAAGTCATTGTGGAAAAGTTACATAACAATTATTCTTTTTTAGGCTTTCTTCCAAGTCAATTTATAATACATATTTTAGCAAGCAATCCCAAGTGAAAATGGTGTTTATCACCAATGATCAAGGAATAAGTTGAAAAGAGGTTTTGGCTCAGTGATATAGGTTAGAATTTAAATTTCAACAGATAATTTAAAATATTTTAAAATCACACTTGCATCAAAAGCAATATAAAAACTTAATTTAGGATTTATAAAATCTCTCAATCAAGAGTCCAAAATTCTTACTTATTTTTGTATGTGTTGATGGTGAAATCTCTTCATTATTTATATTTATCCCCAAATCATCATGTAACTCTCATAGCACATGAGGTTTGGGTTAGTTGGTTGAGAAAAGTCTAGTATTTATCAAAGCTCACATTGAAGAATCAGATTTATCACCAAATCATCATGTAACTCTCATAACACATGAGGTTTGAATTAGTTGATTGAGAAAATTCTATTTTCTATCAAAGCTAGCATTCAATGGAAAGAAATTAAAGATATAAAGTATTTTTAGGAAATTAAACTATTCCAAAAAACATTAAAATTTTTGTGATAACATCTCACTAATTTCATATATTTTATTTTATTCTTCTAAAATTTATATTTTTTTCAAAAAAAATCTCATCAAATATTATTTAAAAATGAAATGATATAAAAAATAAAAAATATATATTTTAAATTGATTCTGGAAAACCATATAGCGAATGAGTTATTATTTATTTATTAAACTTTCTCTTTCAGTTTCAAATTTAACAAAATAAAATTAATATAATTATAATAAAATAATAATTCAGTGCAGCGTTTATGAAAAATTCTGAAAGTTATTATCCCCGTCGTGGCCGTGGATAAACACAATCGATATTGCGTTGACTTGGAATTAGTTTCTGGGTTCACTAAAAATCAAATTATTATTCTTAAAATGAAAATTAAGAAATAATTTGAAATTATATTTTAAAATTGCCGTATTTTAATTATCATGGATTTTATTGATTGTGAACTTACATCTCATATTCTGTAATCGTTAGTCGTTTGTACTCTTACCCTCAGGTGATGGACGGTTGGACTGTATTTTATGAGTAAAATAGCGGTACCAATTTATGTGTAATCATGACAGTGCATTCGATTTATCTCACCTCATGCATTGTGTAATGTTGAACACTACAATGTGTTTGTCGATTGTGTAATGTTGAACACTACAATGTGTTTGTCGATGGTGTGTGTGAGTGGGACTCATAAGTGATATGCTTTCGGATTGTGTAAAAGCAATCAGGTGTGGATAGATATTAATTTTCTAGGAAATTCAAAAGCAATGAAATGGTATGACACACGTTCAGAAAGAGAGTATGATTCTAGAGAGAAGGTATAAAGTCTAATCCAAATATATATGAATTTTGCGAAATAATCAATATTTTGTTTAAAGAAATTTTTTTCCCGGAGTTTATTTATTAGATACTTTTAGGAAGTGTTTGTGTTTTTTTCCCAAAAAAATCTACCAGCTGATAATTTAAAACTAAGGATAGCTTATTTATCTCCAATTTACTAAAATGCATTTCATTTTTTACTACTATGCAAAAATTAGTTTTATATTTGGTTGTGAGATAGCTTTTACAAATTTGTTGTATTTTTTTACAAATAATACTCTAAATTATTAGAAATGTTAGTATGTAATTTTAGTGTTTTCTTGAATTATTTGTGGGCCAAATAGGTTTGGAACTAATTTTAAGTTGAAAATGAGTTTGACTCGTGTTTTTGTTTTTTTGCATTATCTACTTTGGTGATGGATTAGCATAATCTAGTTATTTACCTAAAAAAAAAATGATATTATATATAACTAAAACATATTACGATGAAGTAAGCATGAAAGTCATCATTATGCTCTTCAAGTCATGAATTTGTCAAGAACATGAGATCAAGAGTGGAGGAGCGAGGATGGAAACTCTGGTGTGACCAAATCCTAACACGGGGTAGGGTCTCTGTAGTACACCTAGTGCTACCACGTCTGTGTTAGGCTAGGCCCATTCCCAACTGGCATTTGGCTACCTCTCCATTCACTCCTTCTGTCCAATGAGCGTCTACCAAACTCCCCTCGACCATGACTGAACCCTACCGTTTATCATTTGCTTGCAGCTGTTGGTCCACTCCTATGATGGTTACTCCCAAAAACAGCGGCAGTTGGCGTGACCCCCGAAGCAAAAATGGAGACCAAACTTATTGATTATTTGGTAGAACCCCTCGAGGGTACATCCTTTTTTGGCAAGGAGACAAGCGCATAGGACTTCTTCCCTTTCAGCAAAGACTTAACTAAAGCCATTGCTTTGTTCCCGTCGCTCACGAGTCCAACCAATGCGGTCATCGATCTGCCTAAATCATTGTCCTCCTGGCTACCCTTCGACATTCCTCCATAGTCATTGATCTCCCTTCAACTTGCGGCCAGAGGCATCTACCCTGATCCTGCAACTGGCTCATCTCGACCCTCATCTCTCTAACCTATTACTGCCTCACATTACCCCTCTCAGTCACATCTCGAAGTGCCTTCGCCCCATCTGACTCCTCCCACCACAACCATAGCTCATGTTCCCCCTTCTGGAGGCTTCTCGATTGTTCCCCCTCCCCCGAACACTTTCCCATCTGGCCCTGACCTTACTCCCCCAAACCCTAACCCTAATCTTGCTAACCCTACCTTCCACAGAGCTCAAGGGAGCGTTGAGGATACAGTGCCGAGACCCAAAAATAGGTTAAGGTGTGTTAAACCAAAGGTGCAAGAAGTAATCATCGACTGGGAAGCAACCATGGACATGGCGATGGCAGTCTTGGTGGGAAGAGTAAGCGGATAAAACTACTCTGCGGTAAGATTAAAGCAATGGGTCGCGAAAATATGGGGTCAGCATGTGGTACATTTTCCCTTCGTTCAGACCTTTGTCCCACTGGGTTTCTTTGCAATTTGTGCTAGCAGAACATACAAGCTAGGTATTTTCCTCCTTCTGGCATATTGAGCAGGCCCATGTAATGCTAAGGAGGTGGAGTCTGCTATTTGACCTAGACAAAGAACAGCTAGGGATTGGGCCATTATGGGTATGCCTCCCTGGTCTACCACTTCAATTCTGGATCGAGGACATCTTCAGGCGAATTGGAAACACCCTCGACACCTTTTTAGACTATGATAGATCATACCTCAACACTAGGGTTATGCCCTATGCTCAGATCCTGGTACATTTAGACATAGGAGGAGGGTTGCAGGAGCAAGTCACCCTATGCTAGAGGAACTACACTCAAACCAAAATCCTCGATTATGAGCGGGTCTCTTTTCGATGCAGACAATGCAACAAAGTCAGCCACCTCTTCAAAGATTGTTCTCTTTTGGGGAAATCGAGAACTAGGAAAAAAGGGAGGACAATTCCCTTAATGGACAATTGGACACAAATGGATCACTTGGAGAATGCAGAGAATACAACCACGAAAGTAGCTGGATCTAGACTGACCTCGGCAACACCGAAGAAGTGTGGGAAAACACCTCCCTGACCTCCTTCACCACCACTGACGAGATCAAGAGCGGCCACTGGAGCCGCACTATGTTCGGGTATGTCAAATTCTAAACTTTTCTCTGCTACATTTACAATTTCTTCTGATTATATTGATATATCTAAGGAACTTCATTAGAGCTTCATCACCTTACCACCTCCCCCCAACAACCTTGATTGTCCTTGGATTCCCCCTCCTCCCACAACCTCATGTACCCCCCCTTCTTTTCTAGAGGAGGTGCCACCTAATGCGACTTCTGGAATTGATCCCCTTCTCGATCGTTACCTCCACTCACACTCTTAGTCTAGGGACCTTGATTCTATTGGCATTAGGTTGGTACCTTCCCCCCCTCCTTCAAAGCTCCCTCGAGGTCGACCATCCTCCCTGTCAATAGCCAAATAGCAGGTCGGGATGGAGATTGCCACGAGATGACAACTTACTCTTGATAGGGTTCTTAGAGCACAAAATTCCCTAGATTCATCTCCCCCATGAAAGTCCTTTCTTTCAACTACAGAGGGATTGCTAGTCCCGAGAAAAAACTAGCTCTACGTAGGCTCCTTAAGACTGAACCGATTGATGTGGTCTTCCCACAAGAAACTCTAGGGTCTGCCGATGACATATCCCACATCATGGAATCCATGCTTCTTGGATGGAATTTCCCATCCACAGATGTAAATGGTCCCTTTGGACGCATCGCCTTAGGATATAATCCTTGCATGATAAAGATGATCAGCACCTAGGGTGGCATTGAATTCATAGGGGCTAACACCTTCTCTACAAAACTAGGTATTGATATTAGAGTGATAAATTTTTATGGGCCTTGCCACCATCGGAAGGACTTTTGGGAGCATCTTCTAGCATCTGATATCATGCATCCTGACAACATCATTCTGGGTGGGGAACTAAACTTTTCTCCTGGATATTTAGAGGCATGGGAGCACCATGCCCAGGTCGACCAACTATCAGCCTTCTTTCAACACCTCCTAGACACTGGCAGTTATATTGACATCCCCTCTGCTAAGATTGTCTCAACTTAGAGGAACAAAAGATGATGGGAGAATAGTCTTGCCAGAAGCCTCTATCGCTTCCTTATCAAGGAACTATTCCTGGAGAGACGCTTTAAATACCACCAGTGGGTCGGCTCAGGAGGAAATATCTGACCATTTGTCGATATACCTTGATATTCGAGGAGTAATAAGAAAACCCCAAGCCCCCTTCAAATACAAATCCACCTGGTTGAAGGATATTACTTATACTCGTTTAGTTACTAACTATTGGAAGGCCCACCCACTTGCTGATGGAAGGGACTTTATTGATGGCTTCGTCAACAACCTAAAATAACTGAAGAAGTTATCAAAGATCTGGGCACATAACAAGAGGGTATAGGAAGAACAACACCTAAGGGATATTGAATTAGGGATTGCTGATATGGAGGATGAATATGGGGGACCTTTCATAAAAAATGAACATAGGGACAAGGTCACTACGTTAATATCTAACAGGGGGAACATTCTTAAAGAAAGGGAGGAATCGTGGAGATTGAGAAGCAAAGCAATATGGTTGAAGGAGGGATATGATAACACAAAATTCTTCCACAAATTTACAAATGGAAGAAAGGCAAGCAAAATTATATAGAAATTGACTAATGACAAGGGTATTGAGGTGGATACCTTCCTATATCTAGCCTCACTCGCCACCTCTCATTTTAAACAGGTCTATCAAGCTCCTCCCAATGCCACCCTTGCAAAGGTCATAAGAGTAGCACAACTCTTTCCTCGATTCATTGATTAGGAGAATGTTATGGACCTGAATAGAGAAGTCACCTTTGGGGAACTAGAGGCTACCTTGAAATGGTTAAGAAGGACAAGAGTCTTGGCCCAGATGGCTGGATGGTGGAGTTTTATCTAGCCTTTTTTGAAATTCTTGGCAAATATTTACTCAAGTTCATCAAGGATTGTAGGATATATGGGTGAATGCATGGGGCCATTAATTGCACCTTCATAGCCCTCATCCCCAAGTTAGACATCCCATGAATCTTCAATGATTTTCGGCCCATATCCTTGTGCAACTGCATATACAAAATCACATCAAAAATCATTGCAAATCACCTCCATCCCATTCTCTGCACACACATATTCTTAGAACAATTTGCCTTCCTACAAGATCAACAGATACATGAAGAAATAGGAATGACCCAAGAAGTATTGCACTCAATAAAGACAAAGAAGATTAAAGGTATGAATCTAAAAGCTAATCTATCTAAGGCTTTTGATCGGGTAAGTTGGTTATATATCAGAATGCCCCTAACACACTTAGGATTTCCTGTGGGAGTCATAAATAGATTATGTGTTGTATCAAAAATATATCATTTAGTGTTCTAATAAATCGAGCTGCTTCTCCCTTCTTTGACTCTGAAAGAGGTCTCAAGCAAGGATGTCCCTTATCCCCCCTACTCTTTTTACTCGTAATGGAAGGGCTCAGCAGACTTATCAACGATATGCATCTCAAAGGTAAGCTTGTGGGAATAAGGATCACAGACAGATGCATGATAACACACCTCCTCTTTGCGAAGATGTGTTGATCTTCCTCAACGGGGGAATTGGAGATCTGACTACTATACAACACTCTATCAACCTATTCCAAACTGTAACTGGTATGGCTATAAATAACTCGAAATCCACTCTATCTGACTGCTCCCCTCATGAGATTCAGTTTTCTATAGAAAGGTTCCCTTTCACCTTGTTACAGTTGGAAGAAGGTCTCAGGTACCTGAGATACACACTTGAAGCCGCTCAACTACAAAATAGCTGATTGGACATGCTTCATATCAAAGCTAGAAAGGAGACTTAATATTTGGTATCATAAGTATCTTTCCAGGTCCAGAAGACTATTGCTCATCAAAGTTGTTCTTGAGGCCACTCTGGTGTACTAGATGTCTCTAGCTTGGATACCAAGAGGAATCCTAATAAGATTAAAAAATATTTTTGCAGATTCCTTTGGAAAGGAAAACACAGGGAGGATATTTGCATGGGAAAAATGGGATTTGTTGTCCATCCCAAAAAATGGGGAGGTTAGCGTATTAAAAAATTGGGAGATTTCTCCTCAGCATTGGAAGCCAATCCAGGATGGCATTTAATCACAACTAATAGTCTTTGGACTAAGGTAGCCTCCACTAAATACATAGATCCGATAAGAGCAATGGATTGGCTGAGACATACGAGATGGAATAAAACAGGGATCTCAAATATTTGGAAAGAAGGACTAAATTCATTGTCACTAATCTGTGATGGGCTCACCTAGAGAATTCATGCTGACACATCTTTTCACATTGGCTTTAATCCTTGGATTGGATGTGGGAATGCACATTTATTACCAAAAGGAATAAAACACCATTTCATCGAGTCTGGCATCACCCACATAAGCCACGTTGCGGACATGGAGAGATCTACCTTCTTACATCAAGCTTGGAAATCTGCCCACAATCTACACATACCTCATCAATGACATCACCATTGGATAGATTACACAGCGGCTTTAACTGAATCTCATATTAGAATCTTGGAAGGGGAGGATGCGATTATATGGGCACTTGCAAAAAATGGTCGGTATTCTCCCAAAGAGGGATATGTACACCTTGCTAATAGACATAGACAAAAACATATTGATATATGGTGGAAAGGTACGTGGATGTTCAAAGCCCCCCCTAGAAAAAGACTTCTCATGTGGTCAATTCTGAAGCAAAAAATCCCAACCGAAGATAACCTGATCAAGAGAGGACAACATGGGCCCTTCTGGTACTGCCTATGCAAAGATAGTATAGAAATGGTGGACCACATATTTGTTACCTGCCCCATCACTATTGACCTCTGGAATACCACTCTCTCACACACCCCTACTTTTAACTCATGGAGGGGTCAAGCTATCAGGGAGGTTTGGGCCAATGGTGGGCAACGACATCCCCGTCAAAAGCAAGGAACCTCCCCCTTCACTTTAGTTGGGAAATCTGGATTGCCTGAAATGGCCTTATGGTTTTGGATACCGCCCCCCACTGGTCGTCCATCTCAACCTGAATCTTGGGCTATTATAGTAATATACTAAATGATGAAGATAATACACCCCCCAGAAATATAATTCCTGAAACCATAGATCACACCCTGCCTTAGGCTTTTTTTGATGGATCAACACAAGAGGCAGGATGTGGGGGAGCAGTCGTACTTTACTAAACTGACTCCCATCACTACCGTATACAAATGGGATTTGGAGGAGAAACTAATAACTATGCAGAAGTCATGATAGCTAAACATTCCATTCACTTTGCTATTGAAAAAAACTATAGGAATCTACAAGTGTTTGGAAACTCAAAAATTATATGCAATTTGATAAACAAAACAACAATATGTCATGCTTACACTTTGCAACACATATTAGATGAGGTCCATAGATATATATAATCTTTTGACAGTTTTGTATGTCATCACATCTACAGGGAACAAAACACGCTCGCTGACGAACTTTCAAAAGAGGCAGTGGTCCGGACATTTGGATGATACAGGAACAAAGAGAACGGGAGCACGACCAATATTATCATCGTCCTTATATGGACCATGCTTCTCAAGCTCAACAGGAGCCTGATACTACATAATATGTGACTTTGTTTACTGTTAATATTTATCTTTGCTTATATATTTACAGCCACATGTTCAGAAAATTACCCTTTGCGTAGAGTAATCTAAAATTTGAGTGCAAAACATAACATATTTGATGAAAAAGTCTCCCTGTGTGGAGTACTTATACATATCTTTTTCTCTATTTTTGATAGCCTTACAGCCTCTTAATATTAATGAAAATTACGATTTTTCCCAAGGGGAAAAAAACTAAGACATATTTTTTTATGTAATGTAAAAATTGTTTTTGCAAAGAAACTTAAATGTTCTTATTTATTTTTTTCTTTTGAAAGCAACTATTGATTTAATGGATATCTTGATTGATTTTGTTGAGTGCATATTTTGGAGCCTCTAGCTTTTTATTACATTTAAATGGACTTATTATTGTTCTTTTAGCTTAAAAGTGAATTAATAGTTATTTCTAATACACTATTAATGCATAGAATAGTAACTAAGACACAAATTAAAAGTGATGTCTCTAGCATTGAAAGAGTTGTGTGCCATCACATTGCGTTGGGAGTAGCAGTTGGGTTTACTTATATAAGTAGACAAGAAGATAAGTATGTTGTGGATATGCTCATAGTAATTAAAACAAAAGCAATAATAATATAATTATGATTGGTTAGCTAAATTTAATTGTATGTTGTAAAGTAAGCATAGACACGATTTGAATGACTTGTAATTGTAAAAGGAACTACTTCATTACAATTAGCCCTTTATTTCATTATTATAATTTAAAATGAAATTAATTATCACTCCCGAGAGAGAATAAGCAGCATTGATTTATCGTTATTATTATTATCCATGTTTTATAATCAACTTTTATTGCTTGAAATTTAGGATAAAAATAGTTATTTTGATTCAATTTTTTTAAACCATTATTATTGATTCCAGTTTTATTATTTTTTATAATTATATAAATTAAATTACAAATAAATATAAAAAATAATATATTCGTACATTTCAATCAACTAACTTCTAGATGTTCCAACTTAAACATTTTTATGGCTATGTAAGACACTTTGTTTTACCACATTAAATACAAGTTCAAATTGTTTTAATTCAATAACGTCTTAATTTCACATTATGATTGTTATATTTCAAAAACTTTGTGATTTTGTAAAATGATTTGGTCCAAAGAATGTTAGCTATGAAATAATGAACTTAAAAAGTATGATTGGCTGAATATTAATACAATCAAACTAAACACTTTGGGCACATAAAATTTATAAGTAAATTTTATGCTTTGTCCATTATTATGATTACAACTCTCTTAATCACCCTCAATGAAAACTTGACTTTTACTCTAGTTTAACTACATTTAAACTAAGCAAAAATTTCTACAATGTAGCCCTTGTTCAAATATGAAAGTTAATTCATAATTTTCAAATTTCAGTCATTAAACCAAATCACAAAAAACAC